>OY728161.1:326774819-326974819 GCA_963277665.1 Viscum album | reverse complement strand
TTATTGTTTGAGGTATTATGTTGGAACATCCTTTATATATAAACTAATTTAAAATTATGCCCCAAAATAGTCCAATGAAAAAACATTATATTTTAATCCTTACCAATTAATAAAACAACTCATATGAAAAATGGAACATTTTCTAAAATTATTGGATATTTAAAAAGTACATATAAGATGTTTTTATTATAGTTGAGAGAAAAATAGCTTCACAATGAATAGATACAGACCCCCAGAGCCCTACCTCAATCACATTATCCCTTCCCAATTAATAAGACACTATAATCAAATGGAAATAATATATTCATTACAAAATAAGAATCATAACCAAAAAAATAATATAATGGAGATACAATTTACCGAAGAGGGGTTGATTAAGTAGTTCAACCCATTATGCAACATTATAATCATGTAATTTCTTATAAATTTTTTTTTTGAGATGTCAAACTCTATAATTATTATTGATTCGATATTATTTTCTGAATAAGAATAAAATTGTTATTTTTTAAAGGAAACCTCAATCGATGGGATGAAAATGTCTGGTGAGTTTATAAAAACATGGTCTATACTTGAACAGGATGTTGAGATATCTTGTGTAATTTATGGATTTAATGGTCTAAAAACATGATTCTACCAAATAAAGTTTCAAAATTTCTCACAACAATTATTTTATAGACTAGTGATCGCTCATCATCCATTAGAGTCATTAAACCTACAACAATAGCTATTGTTGTGTGGCCCTTAGAGTACTAAGGATGAACTGATAGCACTTTCACCACTAATATGCTCTAAAAGGATATAATAGGTAGATATATGAGATATAGTTAGATATTAATGTTAATGTTCACTGAATATTTTTCTATACAACATTGGGAGTGAAAATATAATATCACTCATAAAAACTTTTATTGATAACCCCATCCATATTATCCTTGTTCATTGTATCAGATATACATCTTATTAGAAAGATAATATTTCATAAATATACATTTTTTTATCTAGTTTCCAATTGTAGATAAAATAATCTATTAGAATACTTCATGAATGATACTTAAGGGTGATATAAATATTTTTATAGACCTCCACAACATGTTGATGAATGGACACTATGTCTTCAACACAATACAAATCTAGTGAATTAATTAAAAATTAAATTTCTTGACAAATAAAAAAAGTGGATAAATTTTTGGGGGATATAATGATAATATAAAAATCGTTTAAGATATTATATATTTATTTTATCAATATACTTTTTTCTTCATTTACGGTATCATTTCAAAAAATCAACAATAATTTTCTCATTATATAATGATGTTGAAAAAGATTTTATATTTTCATTGATGGATAAGACTATGTGAATATTATTACTAGGTCATTTGATAATTATTAAATGATTCCCTTATTTTAGGAAATCATCATGCCCCATTTCCCCTACTCTAGGAAATATCCTCAATCACTATATTAACATTTTAGCATAGAATTTCATGATATTATGAAGACATCAATTCATGTGAATTTCAAAATAGAAATATTATATGAGAAATTCGTTAGAAATATCTTATTTAAATAGGTTATTTAACTTGAACCATAATCACCCATAATTCGTATTACCTAAAATATTATTTTTTACCTTCTCACATTTACGGGGTACACACACTTATTGATGTAGCCACATAAATTTGTTTATAAACTAATAAGGCACACAAGATTCAAAAATGATTTTATAGCCCACTGAAATCAATAGGATTATATCTCTTACAATCACTATATATTTAAACTATTCAAAAAATCATTGTACTCTCCATAAGTGTCAATATTTAGGTTTTTCTATAGGGAATAAAATTAAACTATAAATGCATCATTTAAGAGTTAATAACATTTTATTAATTTATTTGATGATAGAAAATCCAAGAAACTACCTATATAAATGGCATGAAAATACATCATAGAATCATGAAAATTTTGTGGAGTTTATAATATTTGAGATTATTTTTTAATCACTCTAACCAAACCAAATTTTTAAAAAATGAGCTATTTCTTGCCATGTAATCACAGTATCATATAATAGATATTTTATAATACAATTATAGCTAAAACAACATGTCACCACTCCTCAAATATAGTTTCCTCTCATAATGGACATTGAATCACAACTATGTGTGACTCCAGTACTGGTATCATGTAATAACCTTCACACATCCAATTAATTCCATTGTGTGAGAAAAATTATTAGTTTTTTTGTTAATCAAATATCCCATGACTCGTATATTCCATGTTTATAAACAATATTATATGTACTCATTGTCCCCTTATTTTTTTATAGGATCGACCATTCTGTATTGATTAGGGGTCCCATTCCTATGTTTTAATAGTATAATCATTATCCATGTGTGAAAACTAATATATATTTTGGGTGGGGCTATATACCTATTATAAATAAAGATTCTATAAATATTATAGGATGTAATTAATAAATTCATGTTGTGATCTAAAATACATTAGTTAATTAAAGAACCCCATATTGCATAACTCCATGTATCAATAACTAATAAACATTGTGCACATCACACTTACTTATCCCTACCCCCACTTGTGGTATATTTAATTTGTTGTTCTTAGGACATCAATGACTTACCAAATCAAATATGATATGGTATTTCATATATATAGGACTATAATTCTAATTTATTTTTCATTTATTTCTTTATAAATTATTTTATCTTCAAAATAAATGCATTGATATCAAACCCAATTAACATAAATCTATTTAGGATTTCAATTTCCTCTAGGGTGGAAATATATGTTGTTTTTTAGCTGTGTTCTTGCTCGAAAATTATAATTGAGTAAACATAATAATTTTTTATGAATTTGGAAGTTAGATTTTAATGTTCTAAAATATATTTTGAATGTAATTTATGGTAATATGGACCGCTATATACTTCTTTGATATATTCTATTATAGATAAAAATATTCAAAATTTCGGTTTTATATTGTGTGTGTAAAAGAAATATTACCAGATAATGTAATTTATAAACTTTTAAAAGTCAATCAATATCCCCTAAACAAAAATAAATTGGATATATAATAATAGATACTTCTAATAATATCCTTCAAAAATAAATTAAATAACTAATAAATGTGTCATTCAAATTCATAGATGTCCATGTTCCATAACATTGATCATCTGGATAAAATTTAGAGAGGATTCTAGATCAGGAAAATGGTTTAGTTATTTTTATTTAATTTTAAATATAGCTTTTAAAAAATTATTTTTTAAATAAGTGATAGAAAGATAAAATAAATTTGGGAACACAAGAATGAAATGAAAAATGATTTTGAATTAGTGAAAATATTATAAATTTGAAATTTTCACCCAAATCATATTGTTACTAGTCCCATGAACCGTGTTACCGATACCTAGTAGGATGTCACATGGTTATCACATAATGTTAGGAATAACACATTAGTTATCCATCAATAGCATGAAACTGGTTATCATACACCATCTACATCACACAAAATCACTTTTTCTACATCTATGTGATTAGGGACCTCGTTATATATGTAATATATTCTTGACATGAGTTATAATAGAGATTATAATATATAATATTATAAAGGGTCATCAGTACATGTGGATGTGTTTTTCAACACTAATATATAGTGAATATCCATGTATGTATGTCTGTAATATCGTATTTAAGTTTGGTAATTATTTCATATGATCCTATACAACCTACAAATTAATTTTGGGTTCCATGTTGTGCACCCACCCTTTCATCTAGGTTTTATATTCCTATAATTTTCATTGAAAAAATCATAAGTATCCTTTAATTTGATCCTCATCTCTAACTAAAAAAATTGGGGATGAATTTTATAGAAGTCAATCTTAAATAATAAAGGAACATTGTGAATATTATAGGGGAATTGAATGATTTTTTCATGACATGGATTTCCCATCTAATATTTGTGGGATATTATATGCATTATTTTCAGGTCCAGGTTCGGAGATGGCATGTGATTTTGAGGTCCAATGTTCTCAGAATAAAAGTGTGATATATTGTAAATATATTAAATAGTATGTGCACCATGGTTTCATGAAAATGTGGAATACAAACATAATGGGGGAATGGATCAAGAATATGAGGGTGGTGTTGAGTTTTGAATGTTGGGTTTTCTATAGGCATGAAATATGATTTTTCAGAGCAATCCATTTGTGAAAAATTTATCCTGGGAATGAAATTTATAAAATAAATATATAAAATTATTTATTTTATTTTTATTTGATGCATCAACCAGATCCCTCTTTAAATATATGGCTGTAATTTTTTTGTCCCATTACTATAAGCTAATCCCCAAACACCTAGAATCAATTAGTGGGTATCATATTGGGGGGAGGACAATATATTATGATCGTACCGATGATCAATTTACCAATAGAGTTGGTAGATCTCATCAACGACAAACACACAATCATTAATCATTAACAATAGATCAAAACTCTAGGTAGTTCATTTGATTATGAGTTGTCCATTCCAGTTCATAATCCTGAATGGATGTGAATCAATTCCCCAAACATAATTGATAAATGAATCATCACTATAATTAAATTGATTGAATTGTTTAATTTTTAATTTTGATTTATCCCTCTTAATTTGTATTCTAATACAACAATGGATAGAGATAAAATGAGTGAAGTAAATGGTTCATTTCCCATGTTATATGGCCTGTGGTGTTATCCTCAATTTAATTTTTTGATTATCTTTGGTATTTATTTTAGCCAATGCTTCAACCAATGCATGTTTTCTGGTCATTATGAGACAATTATTCATTGAAACCGATTGAAAACATAGGTACGGTATGAGATGGAAGTTTCAATTTGAGAATCAAGGATGGGTATTGATGAATGAAGGGATAGTGAGATCAAATACTATGTTCATATTTTTTCACGAGCGACACATAACTCTACTACAGATGGTGTGAATAGATGATTCTCGAGTAGATTTGGGGACCAAAATCATAATATCAAACAACTATGTAATTGGATGAAACCTGATCTATAGAATATATTGATGAATAAAGCTTCAAAAAAGTGGTGGATGGTGTGGTTGAGGTTTTAGGTGTTATGTAAAATCCAATATCACATGGTGTGTATTGATACATTACACTTTGTGTTGCCCCCTAGTTGTGACGGTAGGGTACCACCTGGAGTTATGTATCACACGTCGTTTAACATGGTCTCATGCTACGTGAACCCTTAGGGATGAATCAACATAAACCTTAAAGGGAACACAGAAATGGGAATGAGTACATGGCCAGTGACACGATGTGTACTCGGGCATGGACATGGACAAGAAACACCAAAAGGGTTTCGTCTTACTATTCTTGTTTTGAATAACATCTAGAAAACATTTGTGTAGAGACACAAATGTTTCATGAGGCATTACCACAAGGATTGACATGTGGAGAGCTAAGAACACTATGTAACCCAAGTCCATGTCATTCACCCCCTTCAATATTGTATGTATCTCTTTGTTTCCTTAGTTTGGAAAAATCTTGGATGATTTGGTTCCCTTTGTTTGTTCTCTCATGGTACAGGTGTCGTGGTGCATCCACAATATAGGATTGTGATCCCCATTAGAGTATGTGTCCCATATAAAGTTTGTGTGCCCCTCCATGAGGATAGAGTGTGGTCCTTTATCCTCTTTGTTTCCTATGTTGTTGTTGGGGAATATGAATGACCTCCCTGTGTATGGTGTTGATCCTCCATATAGATGACTATATCAGTAGGGTTTGTGATATTATTGGAATACAATCCACAACATAGTGGGTTGATCGAAATTGGATTTTTTGGTGTCACCAAGAGGCTCTGTTTGTGACCCACTATATGAGAAATAGGTTCTTCCTATATCAGTAAGATTTATTTTTAGTTACCCTTTTATCTATAACAATTCATCAAGTGCCTCCAGTCATAGCATTTTTTGTGGAGCGGGTTCTCCCGAATTGAGTGTTTCTTCAATAATAATCCTAATGATATTTGTTTTTAATAGAGTCCAAGTGGTGTGTTTTCTTTCATATGTTTATCAGGGTGTTTCTATTATAATTTTTTTACTACTTGTATTAAGCTTACTATTCTTGGTGTTTCTGGTTTAGTATTTTAGGGCATCATAGTGGTTATTATTATAATCACCCCATCAAGGTATTTTCCCACACATATAATGTGTAATGAAAAAAAACTACCCATTCGACGGTGATTTCATAGGGAGGGGATTGGGTGGAGTGTATCTAGATCTTGACATACCATGGTTTTTATCAAGATCAATCATTTGACTTTAGTCATCACACTTAAAGTAGGTGGGACACATTATATCTTTTCATTGGGATTTTTCCCTCTTTTTCCTCTTTCATTACTATACTATCATATACTATTGTAGCATCATACATGTATAAATGAATTGATTCATTTTTATTAAATTTTTGAATTTTCTACTCTTTGAGATGTGTGTGTTTGTATACACATACTCCAAGTTAATGCCTACCATTTTTAGTATATGCCTACTTAGCATTGTAATGCAACCCCTTTTTATTATATGTTGGCTTTGGGTAGTCCGGAGTTGAATTTTAGTAGGTCAATTCATGATAGAGTTGTATCAAATCCATATGATTCTACCTTAAAACTATAGTTGGTGATATTTGTTTAGGGAAACAGTTATTTGAATTTTGATTTGGCATTTCAGGATAGGGATTCTAGTGTTGGTGTGGTGGCTGACATATCCATACACTATAAACTTGGTCACCTTCCATTCAACTCAGTGTATGTATTCCATGGATACGTGGAAAAGTTTTGGTACACGTTTCATATAGGAATAGATTGTGTTTTCAATGTCCTTCATGATTCATCTCCCCAGATATACTCTTTTGAACTTGGTACGTATTATTTTATTTCAAGATGCCTCCACATAGATAGCTAGTAAGGATTCCACTATGTGATCCTGAAGTTTATCCAACTAGTGATGATTCATTTGTAAAAGTGAAAATACCCTGGATAAAACCTCCAAGATGTTTAATAGCTTTACCATCACCTGTTGAGAATATGTTATAACAGGAAGAACTAGATGGGAATTAATATAGGGTGAGTGAAATTAATGAGTTTTAGAGGAGGTGACCACCTAGGTTTAGGGTTATCCAAACCCCTATGTGGATAAGGACTAGAAATATGTAGTCACTCATGTATTCAACAATGTGATCATTCTTGTGGATTAGATGGGGGGAATAGTAATGAGCCTTCTTTGAGGATTTTTAGGTTGATGATATTGATTAGAGACTCTGTCAAATTATGAAGCAACTCTCTCTTGGTAATATACTGAGTATATCTTTAGTGTGTAGTTCAATCTAAAAATGTTGTGATCGGTATTCATACAGGAGCTCCTCATCTATAGTAGGTTAGATTGATTGTGGAAGGGTAATGAATGAGGTTTACTAATATCTAATACTACTCCTTAGATATGGTGAAAGAACAATTATTTAGTGTTATATCCATTTATCAGGGTTTACCATAAGAAACCATGGCTTCAGCGGTGTCCCTTTGCGTTCCCACCAATGTTGGGGTTCCTGAGAGAGCCTCAGTGGTGGGGAGATTTTGGAAAAAATGGAATCCGAAGTTGGTTCTAGTAGTGGGATCCCAGAATTTGAGACCTCAGTTGTAGAAATCATAGAGAGATCATAGGGATCCAAGCATTTTATACACTTCAGGAGATGATCATAGAAATCTGGGTCGGAAGTGCATGTCTCTTCGGGTTGCTCGAATCATGCAAGGGAGAGTTAGTGCCTCTCCTACGATGGTTGGGGACATCTGGCCTAACATTGTCTGAACTCTTGGTATTCTGATTGTAGGATGGATGAAGAACCACCAATTCAGAGATGGAGGTAGTAGAAGGGTGGTGGGATGATTTTTGGAAGTGGCAGAGGGGACAACAACGCAGCAGGAGGTAGTCATAGGTTCGACCTATTATCACCACCACCCCAGGATCATTGCATGAGGATCAGGGAGCTCATTGATATAGTTATAGCTAAGTGTATTCTATGTAGGCCAAAAAATCCACGTCTCTACAGGGTGATATGTGGTTTGAACAATGTCTTCCCTACATTAGCTATAGTATATATATATAGGATTGATTCATTCCTTCCATTCCAGTTCTCTAGTTCGAGGATTATATTTTTCTATTGATCCATTTGATTGAAACATTTGGTTAAAGACTCTAAAAGGTGGTGACTCAATTATTGAAAACTTGTTCTGAAAATGTTTTTGACAATTGGATTTGATAGTTTTGTATAGATTTTTTAGCAGCAATGAAGCCTTATATGTTTGTCTTAGGTATGGACTTTCTATCTATAGTTAATTGACAGATTGAATACTATAGGTAGATGATGTGGTGTGTCTATAGTGAAGGATTAAGTTTCTCTTTTATAGGAGAAAAGGAACCCTAGGCATAGTATGATTTGCTCAGGAATATGACAGTGCACATAATTAATCACTAATTTCCTAGAATGACTCATGGAGTAGTGCATTATTTGGGCTATCAGTTTACTATAGTGGTTGTGGTGTATGCGTACATAATTATTGAGAATGTATTAGGATTACCTCCCTACTAAGAGGTATAAATATCCATAATCTTAAATCCAAGGATGGAATCGATATTTTCACCATCATATCATATGGCTTCCATAGAGCTTTAGGAGCTATGGTTGATTTTGGAGGACATGCCAAAGAAGGCATTTGGGAGACCCAATGTTCCACCCTAGGAAACACCTATGCCTTTCTCTTAGAAGGAAGATGAGAACCAAATGTTATTTATTGATTACTGGTGATTGAATCAGGTTAAAATGGAGAATAAGTATCCACAACTGTGTGTTGAAATATTTTTCAGTTGAGAGGGGTTTGAGGGTTCTCAACGATTGATCTCTAATCAGGATATCACCAATTGCGACTATGGGATATGTATACACCAATGATGACATCCATATTATTCTACTGTCACTATAAGTAATTGGTGATGTTTTTTGGTGTGAAAAATTCCCCAGTTTTATTCATGGGACTCTTGATCTAGATCCTTCAATGTTTCGGAGACCGGTTTGTGGTGGTATTCAATAATAAAATCCTAGAGTATTATGTGTCATAGGGGGAGAAAAAAGGCACTTAATGATGGTCCTAGATACACTCCTAGAGATATGAATTTATTATAACGTCTCTAAGTGTCATTTTTGGATTTTAGAGTTACCCTTTCTGGTACATGTCACCTCTATTGATAGAGTAGCTAAGGAATTAGTTAAGGTTGGGGATGTTTTTTTATTATGAATCACCCAAGAGTGTTTCTATGGTGCAGAGTTTCTATGGGTTGTCATGGTACTATTCTCATTTTGTATAAAATTTATTCATAGTATATGAATCATTGACATATTTGAACCAGAATGGGAAACCCTTTACATTAATGTAAAGGTACTAGTAGAACTTTTAAGAGCTCGGAAAGAGGTTAATGTGAACACTTATTTTGTGATTTTTAGAGGATGGTGTCGAGTACATGTTGTTCTATGAGGAATCAGGGATCAAATGTGGATGTTTGTTGTTACATATGTAGGTAGTTATTTCTTATGGATCACATTAATTATTACCACAATACTTGAACTATGCTACCCATGATCTTGAGTTAGTAAAGGTAGTCTTCGTATTGAAGATGAAGTGACACAACATGATGGGTGAGATGTTTATCATTTTCTCTGACCATAGAAGTCTCATTTATATCTTCTCCACTGATGATCTTAAATTGATATAGAAGATATCTCTATAGTTCCTCCAAAACTATCACTCCAATATTATCTATACTATTAGGAAGCGGAACATCATTGAAAATTCTCTCAGTATGAGATCGTTTTCTCAGTTGTTGGAAAAGGCGTCATAGAAATTATCCTCATTATAGTTGTCCTTAGTGGAAAATGATGATGGATTACATCTTAAGATGATGGTTATTACCACACTATTTTTATAGCATACCAAGGGTTATCATCATGGTGATACTAACTGTGTGACCTTATATACTCTGATATCCACTAGACATGCTCTCGATGGATATTTTGAAGGAGGGGACGACACTATTATTTTCATAGGATGGATGATGGAACCATTGACGTTACGAGAGGAGTTGACGTGGGGTTTTCATACATACCCTTTGGTGGTACATCTAGGTGTGTAAGATATCTTCCATGACATTGGAAGTCTGTTTTTATGGCTAGTCATGAAAAATGGAGTTAGTGAGTTTGTCTCGTGATGCCACAATTTTCAGCAGGTGGAGGCTAATCACTAGGTTCTAGTGGAATTTTATCAACCCCATGAGGTGACATAATATAAGTGGGATGGTATTTACATTTAAATAATGATGGGAATACTATATATATCATGGGGACAAGATTCATTATGGGTGATCATAGACCGAATCACTATGTCGGCCCACTTGTTATCAATTTGATAGTAAAGTTCAATAGAGAGCATGGGAAGCATCTATATTAAAGATATAGTCTTACTCTATGTAGTTAATTAAATTATCATATCTAACTATTATTATATATTTCACATGATGATTATAGAGAGGATTGATGGAGGCCTTCAAGACTCAACTACACTTGAGCACAATCTTTCACCCACATAATTTGGTCCAGACAGAGAAGACTATTCAGTCCATTGAGAACATGTTATAGGATTTCATTTTGGACTTTAGAAGTTTTTGGGAGGATCAATTACAATTGGTAGAGTTTTCATAAAAAATATTATTCCACCGTTTTTATGGAACCATTCAAGGATTTGTATGGGCAACCCTACATGTAACCAACAAATTAGAATAATCTAGGAGGGAAATCACTAATGGACCTGGAGTTGGTGATAGATACTAAAAAAAGGTGTGTATCATCCATGAGAATATGTAGATGGAATAGAGTGATCATAATTTTTTTTAGTATTGAAGACGAAGTCCTATAGAGTTTGAGGAATAAAACCATGTGTTTATATGGGTCTCACCTTTCATGGATTTAGGGGATTTGTCTTTGGTGGCTTGTTATCTCTGATATTAGTTGATTCCTTCTAGATACTACATTGAGTTTGTGAGAGGGAATACCTCATTGTTCTAATACTATAGTTGGACCGAGTACACGATGTCTTCCCTGTTTTTTCGCTAAGGAGGAAAGTGTACGACCCATCACACAATATCGACTAGGGAGAGATGGACATCAAATATAGAGCTACCATTGTAGAATAATCATAGGATTTTTAGGATCAGTAGAATAGGATACTTCATGGACTATCTATTCACCTTTAGTATTTCTAGTGGTGGAATATAAATCATCAGGAGAACACCAGGGTGTGCGAGGCCTAGATTCAAGCCTTGTTCCCTCATCACTATGAAGAGACTTTCCTATTTTCATATCTAAATCTATAAGGTGGGGGTAATTTAATGACTCATAATTTTTATGAATTATTTTTAGGATTATATGGATTATTTTCGAGAATAGGAACTGAGATTGTATTCAATGTTGAGGCTTGATGTGGCCAGAATAAATTTTTGAAATATATTAAATATATTAAAAAGGATTCATGAACAATTATCCAAAAAATTTAATTACTCATGAATGGGGGGACCATATGAAAAATTCAATGGGGATTGGAGTTCAAAACATGAGGTTTACCCTATGAGTTATGGAAACATAATCTACCAAAGCTGGTTTTTAGAAAAATTTACTACTGGGATGAAATTAATAAAATTATTGAATTAAAGAATTTATTTTCTTTTTAGTCATCACAACAAGAATCTCCCTATGGTAATACCAGGAAATGAATTTTTTTCCAGGGTTTACCACTAAACCATAAAGACCAAGAATCCATTAGAAAAGATAATTCTTATGGAATGACAATGGATATTGATAGAATTAGTGATCATTATGTGGACAATAATCATGGATCCTTTAAACGATGGAAACACAACCGTTATTCTTCATTAATTGATCCAAAATCCACGTAGTAAATTTGATTATATGTTTTCAGTCATGTTTCATAAACCGTGAAGAATTCAAACCAGTTCCACAAACAGACTTTATATGTCCATCATCTATAGAATTATATTGATTGAATTCTTGAATTATTAATTTTTATTTATCCCACATCATTTTTCTTCCCCATTGATAATGAAATGTGGAAAAATGATCAAGGTATGTGGATCATTCCTCACATATTATGGATTCTAGGTTTCTCTCATATAACTTGGTTTGATCATCGTTGATATTTATTTTTTCCAACGATTCAACAAATACATGATTTCCAATAATTACATGACCAATATTCGGTACACCGGATTCAAACAAGGTGTATGACATGCGATGATGACTGCATGTCATGAATATATTTTTATGATTGCTGGATTAAGGGAGAACAATATTGAATATATAGTTCATAATTTTTATCTAGAGATGCACGACACAAATATATTTGGTAAGAAACCATGATTATGGAGTTGATTAGGAGCATTGAATCCTGATCTCTAGTGATTGGGGAATGGGCCAACCCCCATTCTAAAAAACTATGGTGAGCATGACATCTTCAGAAAAGTGGTGGATGATGTAGTGTAAGAGACAACATATCTATAAAATCTCATAATACATGGAATGTAATGAGGCATTACATGTTGTGTGTCTCCCTAGATGTTTTGATAAGATTCTAGATAGAGTTAAGTACCACACGCCATGTAACTTGGTAACACACCTTGTGACCCCCCCATAAAAACTCGACGTTTACCTCATAGGGTTCACATACACGAGATAGAGTACACGACTAGTGGAACACTGTTAACATAGACACAAACATGGATAGACAACACATGTAGAGTTTATTATATTGTAACACATCGTGTTATTATTCTAAAAACTGAGTATATTGAGTCTTTCATGACTTCTAAGTCATTACCAACCATGAACATGGAAACTTGAGGATTATTGGAAACACTGTGTACTCCTAGTTCATGTCATGTATCCCCTCCATGAGTATTTTTATATATCTGTTTCCTTAGTTTGGACAAGGATTTTTTATGGGTGTTCCCTTCGCCATTTCACTGAAGGGTAAAGTGAAACATTATATCCACATCACAATATTGAGGTCCCCTCTAATGGATGTCTCTTAGACGATGTTCTGGTGTCACTCCGAGAGATTGTACTATGATCCTCTATCATCATTGATCCCTAGGTGGGTATTAGGGATGTAGTGTGACCTCCCTGAGTAGGGTGTTGATCCTCCATCTTGAAGACCATATAAATTTGTTTTTTTGGTATCATTGGATTTTGATCCCTTACATAGTGGGTTGATCTATATTATGTTCGTCTTTTTCCCCTAGAAGTTTTTTTTGGAATGAACCCCTATCTAAGTATCATGGTCTCCAATAATAGTGATCTTTCTTGGGTGGAGTGCAATGATCTAGACCAATTCATCGAGTGTCTTTGTGGAAGACTGTATCTTTGAGTGGTTTCTCATGGAACATGATTTTCTTCCAGTTGAATCCTATGTCTAGAAGTTGGTTACAAAAAGCTGGGGGCATGGTTTTCTTCTATTGTACATCTGGGTGTTTTTGTTATACATTTACTGTTATATCTTGCCTATTGTTGACTATAATTGGTGACTTGTGTTTAGTGTTTTTATAGTGTCCTAAAAGATATTATTGTACTCACCCTTGTATGATATATCCCTACAAGTGTCACATCTTAGGTAGATGACAACCCATTCAGTGATGTCTTGGGAAGATATAGAGCAGGTAGAGCATAGTTAGAGATTCACAGACCATGTTTTTTACTGAGAGAAAGAATTTTAATTTTTTTCTCACCCTTAGAGAAGGTTTGAATCATTACATAATTTAATTGGTCTTGTTCTGGATTTTTCTCCACTTCGAGTAATTTTCTGTCATATGATGGTGTGGTATCTCTGATGTATGAATGCATTGCTGGTATTATTTTATATTTTGGAATTGTTTGGGATCAGAGATGTGTTTGTATATATACATACATTAAGATAATTCCTTCCATTTCTTCGATATGAATACTCATCACTGGTCATCATACACTGGACTATTGGAAATATGATTGGGGTAGTCACGGGTCATTCATCAGTGGGTTAGGTCTTCAAATTTATAAAAGAATGAAATAAAAAATTTAACCCTTGAATAAAAAACACTTAAAAAGAATAATTTAACATACCCTACTCACTAGCTCCCAAATAGATCTCTCTATTCTCTTGAGTATATTATAATGATCCTTTTTCTCCATGAAATGATATTGTTCACCGTTTTTCAATGTTATTAATTGTACAATGTACTTCCCAATATATATCGGGGATCTTTGATCACCTTTATTATATGAGGACTACACAACCAATCCATGCAATGAGTATATGAAGGTGGGAATGTAAATTAAACATCAATGCATGTAAAGTGATTCATTGACATTCCCATACCATACAATAATCCAAAAAATGTTTTCGTTATATAAAGAACGTAGTGAAAAAACATTTACTAAAAGTCATTTAACTTCACTAAGGATTATGATAATCGAAGACGTGAATTCTTATATTTTTCGCTAAGATTAGTTAAAAGGAATTATTAAAATGAATAATGATAGAAACATTAAAAAAACTCACAAAAACCAATTCAACATTCAATAAACCCAAAAAAGTTAGAGGTTATAACTATACCCATATTCACTTAGTTATCAGTTCTTAGATCAATTTCATCAACATTAATCTAATGAACTTGGTTCCTATGTAATCCAAATTAGTATATCACCTTATTTGTCTAATTGAGTACCCATTAAACATAATTATATAACTAACTTACCTTTACCTTACTTTAAAAACATGATTTTCATATTCCATTTTTCCTTACTGTGTGTTTATCACAACTACAGATTTTAATGTACAATTATTTCCATGTATGTATACCTATTATGGACTAAGTCATTGACGAATCTTATAAAACCACCTAAATTACTTAATGTGTTCACATATACTAGTCTACTCAATATTGATCATGTATTTTATTTTTAAAATAAATTTTGTATCATATAATAGATCCACTCTATTTTCTCTATGGAAAATAATTGTATTTGAATAAATGTTGTCACATATTCAATTGATAATGTGGTGTTTCACTTTTAGGGGATTAATGGAATATTATCTTGGATACCCTCTTAGATCACTTGATATGGCTATTATAAACAAGGTCCTTGTCCATAAGGGGCCATGATGACTCATTACACATACACCCTATTATAATGTTTTAGAAATCATTTTTAATGGGAATCTAATTGATCATAATCACCAAAAAGACTATATCTTATTAATTTTCTAGGATGAACAAGAATGGTACACTCATCCATATGATCATTAAAAAGTCTTGTTAGGTATTTAGAATATATAATTCTATTCTAAATGTTATAAAACATCTCAGAATATGTTATATTTTTATAATGTTTCAAAACAAGATGTAATGGAATTTGTTATAATACCAAAAAAGGAACATCAAGGGTATGAGATGCAATAAATTAAATGGAACCACAATGTTTCAAGATGCATGGAACTAAAAATCACTATATTTTCCATAGTTACGTTGACATAAATATATCTAAAATATTTTCTATCAAATGTTTAAAAACAATATGAATGGTCCTGTAAGAAGGAACATGACTAAATGGTTTTCTATTATTCCCAAATGTATATATTTTGATCTATATCAAGAGGAGAAATTACAACATTTCTATAATGATAACTTCCATGGATATTGATGAATTCCAAAGTTACAAGCTATATAGATATACAAAATAGCTTAACAAATCAATAATTTTGTTGATTTAGGAAGAATCATAAAAAATGACATTTACAAAAATAGGTAATCATTATGGGGAAGGTTTTCAACTAGTCAGCTTCAAAACTACAGTAAATGATATTGTTAATTATAAGGATTACATTAATATGAATTAAATTTAAAAAAAATCCTTGTTTAAGATGTATATTTTATAATGTGGTTATCTATCTGATCATCCTTCTAACCTCTAAGTTGAATTCAAGGCATTATTTTTTTCCAAATAACTCCCAAACATTAAAAAATGGTTGTATAACCATTAAGAAAGGGGGGAAACATGAAGTGGAACACATATCAATACACGGTTATTATAGGTACAACATGGAATGAAATTATAGCTATTTATATGTATTTATAATGTATTCCATAAGTGTTGAAAATTTATAAAGAGGATATTCTATTGATAGTGTCTAGAAACTAAATATTGGATGACCTTTATTTTATAAAATATTTAGTGATCATGTTATAAGATAATTTATTCATGATTCCTAGTTATTATTTGTTTATAAATTTGGTCACACTTGACATGTAGCATAAATGTTTCCTATGTGGTAATATATAATATTTTATATTATGGATATTTATGGACAACCTTATTTTATGATTCTCATCATTTTTCTATATTGATATTGATTTCAAATATTATAGAATATTAATAAATGAAATGAAAATTCCCCCCAACCTATACTATTTTGGGATAAAATTATTGTTTGGGGGTAAAAACGTTTTCTAAAAAATTCTAACATCATATAGATACAAATAAATTCCATTGGTTATGGTATTAATATCATAATGTATTGAAGGTATCCCTTCTATAACTAATATATATTGTTTTATAAAATGTATTTTAGAGACACCTGTCTTTTATAGTTTTGCATTATTGGAATATATATTCAAAATACCATTCTATTTCCTTTTCATTAGTGTTGAGGGAATCAAATAATTTTTCATATTAATTATTTATATTTAAGAATATCTATGTCAAATATTACTAAAATAAAAATATTTTGATCAATAATTTTTTTAATTTCAATGTTTAATATAATTATATATATTTTTTCATTTAATATAAGATTGTAAAACTATCAGAATGACCCATATTTACAACCCTTGTCTATGAGATAACTCATACACCAAATCTATAAACCGTACATTTCTAGATTACTAAATGCATAAGTTCTCACCAATGTATTTATAATAGTCATTTCCCCTATATCATATTTATTTCATTACTATGAAATTTTATTTTACAATACATAATAATGATTCATCAATGTTTAATGGGAATTAACTTCATAATAGTATTGACTAATATGTATATCCTATATAATCATTAGTTATTTTCTTTTTCATTTAAATGATTCGTACACTTCAGAATGAAATTATATAACTCCCTATGTTTTTATATTTTCATAATGAATTATGCTATATGTTTATTAGTTGTTCCCTAAACTATGGAATGAAATTTACATATAAGAGTAATTTTAAACTGTATAAATCTTTATAGTAAAATATTAAAGCCTAACTCTAATTTTTACATCTATGTAGATACATCCACATATTTTTTCCTATACATATACAGACTCACTCTTACATATGACGTTGGACTAGTTTCATTTGTTAAATATCCTTTCGTCTTTATATTGACCTAAATGTTGATTTCTATGAATAAAAAATGAATAATAAATTATATAGTTTGGTAATTTATATCTTCTATTTGAATAAATAAATTTATTTACCTACTTGATCTGTATTAATGTTTTGGGGTATTCAACATTGATTTAGGGTGATAATAAATAAATATTACTTAAAAGAGAACATAAAAAATGGTGACACCATTTTATGAAAGGAAAACCACATAGTTTAGAATATTTTATTTAAATATTTATAAATCCTCATCCCATTAACACATCCCTTTTCTAAATCCAGGCTGATTATATCCTACTTATTTTTTGTGGGATCCGTATGATTATTTATTGATCTTATAAGGTGACTTCTGGGAATTAGATCCCCAATATTCTCTCTATATTTATTTATATAAATCCATTGAGGTATGTATTAATGTTTGGAATTTCATATTTATCCCCATTATTTTTTTCTACTGTGGAATTATCATGTGGATTCCACCATTTGGATAACAGTTTGATTTAACCTATGGGTGATATAAACTTGAATAATAAAATTAAGGGTGGAGACAACTTCATGTTCTTTATTTGTTTTATTGATATTTTATTTTTCCAATTCCTAATGTTCTTATTTATTCATGTTTTATTATTATTAAGAATTTTATATTTTATTTAATATTTAAATCAATGAGAAACCACTCATAAAAGATTATTCAATGATTGTAATCAATGTGTTATTTAGAAAATTTGGAGTAAAATTTTCATGTTTAGTAGGTTAATGATTTATTCTTGACGATAATGATAAAATAATGATTGATATAGGAAACTATTTTTGGTTTTGGATTTTTTATTATATAACAATTTGGTTGGTTTTATTATAAATTTTATGAATTTTTAAATAATTTATTTGGTTGGGGATATAACATAGCTATTTCCTAGGGTATAGGAATGATATGACAAAAAATTGTGGGTAGTTATATATGTATAGTTCTACAGAATAATGATGGTTGTATAATATATGATTTTTATGATAAATATTTTAATGCAAATAGGATATTATTAAATATTGTGTTTATTTACCACCCATGGGTAATGAATAAATGATTTTTTATTAAATAGGAATATCAAATTGGATAATGAATATCATATTTATATCAAATGAAAATTGAAAAGAGATAAATAGTTTTATTAAATTGAAAACTGAGAATGAAGATGTTATTAATGTATACATGGGAGGTGAAGGAGGATTTATATTGAATTAGTGTGGTTTTGAATAGCTCATGGTGGTTATGGTGTAACTATAGTTAATATTTGGTAGAGATGTACTTTTGAGAACCCATTTTTGATGTTTTTGTGAATTACTATTCTCAACATTATATTTTATTGTGATATCATTTTTCACTCTTCATGAGTTGAATATTAAATTTGATACTGAATAGTTATTGGATCAAAGTGACTTCCCCAAAAATACAGGTTAGTAATGCAATAAATTTATGTATACACCCTATTTCTTGTTTTGTCGTCAAAAAATTGAGGAACTTTTCTAGAAAGAAGTCATTATCTGAATGATGTTGGGATGCATTGTTAATGGGGTGATAATGTTGTGATGAAAGATGGTGGTAGTTGTTCCTTGTATGAAGGGAAAGAAGGTTGATATTCATGATATTCATGATATTCATGATACCCAGTTCTATAATACCCAGAAGAGATATGATAGACATATGTCTATGAGAAAATTAGTCATTTCAGTTTGGTGAAGGTAGGTTTATGGCTTATCAAACATCAATTTTTATATTATATTTTAAATTATTGTCTCAGTTATGATATAAAAATAGGATGTTGATATGTCATTTTGGTTATGATGACACGAATTATATAAAAGCATTAGGCAATATGTCCTTGGGGTTTGAGGGTTAACCCAAATTGATAAGTGGTGTGTAGTACCCTACAAACATACACATCCCTTACTATAATAATATAATTGGTTTTTTTAGAAAAGTGATACATGGTAAGGATGGTTGATAGTTAACCAATTTGGGGCCATATTTATTCTGATACATTTTTACTCATTTAATAGAATAATTTTTCCCTATTTTATTAAGACATATATAGGTGGATCTTATATAGTATACAGGTATTATCACCCAAATTATATAATCCCATTTGTAGGCTTCCATCACAATTTAGGATATTGGGATGGAAATTATTATTTTAAGCATGGGGTGTTATTATTACACTCAATGGTATATTATTTTTCATTATTGGAATTTTGGAAAATCTTGATCTGTGATATTATATTGTATTATATTTTTTATTTTACTGTTATGGATGGTTAATTATTAACCTTTGTAGGTGAATATTGATTATACTACTATTTTACTAAATAAATTGAATTATTCTTCCATATTGGCTTGAAATATCTAAATATGGATCATATATAATATAAAATTACTCTCAAACAAATTATATAAACTTGATTTTTAGTTTTCCATGATAATTTAAAAGATTGGGGAAGATATTATTATATGGAGTCTAGAGGTTATTATTAGAGTCTACAGTTTTAGACTATTCTATTTGGTAATTTTGGAGACGTTGGTTCTTGGAAATTATCATGTTTTATACGATGTAATATTTTATTCATTGGTTGATTGGTTTATTTTTTTACTGATATGATTTCTAATGGTGATGAATACTATATGTCTAATTTATACCCTAGGGGATACTTACCAACTTAGGGCCTATTAGAACTTGTCTTCTTATGTCACTATCATTATCTATGTAGGCCTATAGGGGGTTCCTAGTAGGGGAAGGGAATCACAAAGTATACCATAGCTATTTTATGAGAGATACGATTGATTCTGGGGGTAGGAAATATCAAATAATACATGGATTACAAGGGAAGTGTTGTTTCTCAATCATAGAATGTGATATTGAAATGGATTATAACTGTGAAACAATATTTCATGGGTCATTTTCGTCAGATGTAATGAAATTAATCTTTCCAAATTAACTGGGTAACATAATGCAGATAAAAGTATTTATACATATGAGAGTTTCATGAATTTTTTTCCTATATTTAGAATGGGTTTATTTTCCAAAATATTTACATAATTAACCAAAACATATGTAAAATTACATATTATCCATTATAGTGATAGAGTTTTTTGGGATGAGTTTTGGGGATGTAGAGGGGTTTATTATTCTAAAAAAATTTCTACAAAAGGAGGTTCATGTATGGAGATTTAGGTTGAAAGATAATGAAATATGCTATAGTGAAAATGATGTCTTACAACGTAGTGCATCTGGATATTGGTGTTTTGAGACACTCTTAATATTGTATTAGCTACAACATAGTGGTGATAATTATTATGGGATACTCAGTGAATTATGATATTTGGTTTTATTGATTTTAAGGTTTCTATTTTTTTCCTAGTTACACTATATCATGGTTTGGGGGGTCAGTGATAATGGTGTATTCGATAGATATCAAATATTGGGCCTCATGATTTATAATCCCAATATCTATTAATACAGGGGTTGTTAAAAAATAATGTTTTTGGATATATCATCATCATACCTAGTGTTTGTGTGATATTATGTGTATAAAATGGGAACTGTAATGCTGATTCTGGAAGAGGCTAGGCTATGGTTCACTATGGAAGAACCTACATTTTTGAACTATAGTTGTAGTTGAAACCCCTATTAATTTTAGGATAGACTGTAATTTGAATCCATATTTTTCTATCAATCAAATTGATAAAAATTTTAAAACTACTTCAAATACATTCTATATTTTCTACTCTATATTGACTATTGGGAAACCTTTAGGTGATTTTCTGTTTTCTTTAAATACCACTTATATTGATTTAACCCTATGACTTATAATATTGATTATTTTTAAAGTGATGGTATTTATTTTCACTTTTCTATTTTGTACTCTTCAATGTTCCTATCTAGAACATTATATAGAAGGCTCGCGAATGTAGGATTGAGTTAGTTTTATGTTCTTGAGTCATGGACTTGATAAATTTTGTTATGTATTAGATCATTGGTGTTCCCTTTTGTGATTCTAGCCCGGTTATCATTACCTTCTCAGTTGGTTCTTATGCCTTGATTGATAATTAATACAATTATTGAAGGTGATTGAATCTAAGACATATATTTATATTTTTCTATTAAATTAACATTAACGTTTCCCTATAATGGGATAGTAAAAACTAACTAAATTAGATAATATATCAGATAAAATTAAATCATTGAGGATGAGGTGAATTAACATGTGTTAACTAGTTTGTTCTTGTAACCAACATATTTTCTTTGTGAAAAATGATTAATAATTTGTTGTGAATATTATAGTTGAAATGAGTAATGAACCCTAAATGTTATGGTTATTTTGAAACCACATTAGCAAAATATTTAGGTACTTAGATATGGTATTGAAACATTTTTTCATAAATAAATATTTTTGGTGATAGTACACATGGAATAGATGATGACATAATATGAAATCACTATTTAAATAGAAATTATGTAAGAGCATGATGATGTAATTAAATATTATATTTTTCTAGGGTATTTTCATTTGTTTTTTTCTTATGTAGTAAAGTTGGGAGTTTATTTTCATTGGGTTTTATGTGGAATTTATTTTCATTTGGAGTTTCACATCGTTTACATAATTAGTACGAGTCATGATTGTTAATATTCCATGATGGGTGGGATGATGTGATGTACATATCATGGGATGAGATATTTATTATTGAAACGTAGTTCGGTTTTTTTGTTTTGGATGATTTTTGTAGTTTCAAAGACTCTTTGAAATATTTTCATCTATGTTTGACTAATAGTGACCTGGAAATTTATTTCTTAATAAAGGATAGTGATGACATTAATTTCATGGAATTAAATTTTTAATTGGAATTATTTTATAGGTTATATGGTCACAAAGGTATTTCATTAAACACAGAACTAATGAACATTATCAATTGAACATATTCAGAAATTATTAAATGTCTGTACATTTTAATTATTGAATGAATAAGGGTAATGATGTTTTTGTGGCTATTTTTTAGTTAAATGTAATAGTGGTTGAAAAATTTATAAGTGTATTTTATTAGATTTAATGGGGGTTTTTAGTTACATTTGGACTATTTTGTTTCAACACATAGGTTGGAATTTTTTTTCACTACTATAACTATATTTTGGTTTGATATTTACACATACCCCACCGTGGTAGAGTATTAAAAAGTGATTCCCAAATGTTTTTTCTTCCATGTGTTTTCAAAAACATCCATGTTATTGGCGGTGTATTCATGGATATGCACTCTCTCCCACTTCCTCTTTAGTAGAAGTTATGGTGACTGTGGTGGGGCACAATTGGGAAAGGTACATGATGATGCATGTTTTGTTCATGGTTGTAAATGATGTGAGTTGTGGAATTGGTGATGCATTGTAAGAAGAGGGAATGTGGATGATGTTTATCATGTTCATGAAAACCCTTTTTTTTATATTTGAGATATGTGGATTTCATTGAGTTGGGATATATGGTATGAGGATTATTTTGATGTTGTGATATGTGATATGATAATATTGGATTATTCTAACATAAGATGTTGGAACCTAAAGGGGGTTTGATTAGTTTGGGATGTGTTATGTCACACATTGGAGTCTTTTAGAAATATTATTATCATATATAAGGTATGGGAGAATAGTATACTTTAAATTGGGGAGTGGGAGTGTGAAAATTTTGGGGGAAGGGGTTACTCTTATAAGAGCCCATGCATTTTACAACCCATAATTATAAATTTACTAAGATGGATTGAATTTTTTGTAAATTACTATGGTATTTTTGGATTTCGGTTTTGGAGAGATATGAAAAACTATTACATATAAAACCCATGAAAATAAAAGTTGATTCGTCCATGAAATATCAATTTTAGTAACAAAAAACTATATTCTTAAATTTTAACTCTAGTTTCATTCAAAACACTTTATCTTATTTTAGGACAAATCCTCATTGTGGAATTATTGAATTTTTATAGTTGGATCTAATCTTGACGCTCTATGAAAAATCAATGAAAAACATGGGATGAGCCCAAAAATCATTGAAATTGGTACAAAAATAACCCATTGTGAATTTTTAAGATCATTAAATCCCTATAAAATTTTATACTTTTCCATAAATACATTTATAATCCGAATAATCATTATAGTCAAATGAAATCAACTTCAGTGCTGAAAGAGATTAGAAATTGTTTCTTTGGTAAAATATAACAATAGAATAATCTTAATCATAATTTTTACTTATGGAAATATGAGAACAAAGGAAATCATGTTTAGTAAAAACCTATTTTTTTCCCTGGAATGGGGAATAACCATTACTTTAGACTTAATGTTATTTTATTACCTTATAATATCAAATAAATTTCTTGAAAAATATTTTAGAAGAATAAAAATGATATGTGGGTACCTTATGTAATCATCTTAAAATAACCATTGTAATCTATCTTATAATAAATATTATAAATATAATAACCTACAAATTAATTACAATATATATTACTTAGGGAAAAAAATGATTTCTAGAGGCATTGGACAATTGTATCAGGCTTACACACAATCATGAATAATGTAAAATAACCATAAAAAACAGAAAAATTATATAATATTTCATTTCTATTATAAAATAGCATAAATTATTTTATTTTACACATAAATATAAACAGTTTTCGGTGTCATGTAAAAAATATACATAACAATAATTTATCATTCAAAACTCTTAAAAGTAAAATTTTACAATATAATGTGATAAATTATTTTAATTAAAAAACAATGAAAAATGTTCTTGAATAATATTTGATAATAATAGTGATTATGGACCATAATTATTCTCTTTTCATATTCATTTAAAAAAATTATGTCTTGAATTTTGAAAATGTTAGTAATATCTCATTTAGAAAGTGTTAAAAAGAATTCTTTTAAAATCTTAATAAGGAAAGTAAAATTATAGATAATATTTCATTTAATATTTTTATTATTTAATTAATAACATAGCTATTTCAATTTTAAATATGATTCAAATTGGGGGAAATAAAGGAAAACATTAATTATTTTTAAATAATATTTTATGAAATATCCCTTACTAAATTCTTAATTTTGAATCAGAATATTATTGATTAAAATAATGTGAAAATGATTTTTGAAAATAAACAATCTATTTGATGGAATGATAAAAAATTAAAAAATTTATTTTCATACACCACAATAAAAAAACATGTTGTGAAAATTTCACATTCCTTAATAAAATGAAATTGGAATGGGAAATCCCTTACCTCATATATGAATCACCATATATATACATTATCTATTGTATAATATTCATATATTAATTTTATATAGTCATAAAATCATTTTTATGTTTAATCCCTTATTATGATCTATTTAAAATAGTTTATTACCAACTCTTACAAAGTTAGTTAATTAGTTTATTTCATGTTTGACGTTTTGAGGAAGTTCGGTTCAAAATTATAAGACAATATTATTAGTTTTATCTATTTAAAATGAATCATTGTAACATACCAACCTAAAATCACCTAAAATGGTATCCCAATTGGTCTATCAAATTGTTGAAATAGTGCATCCCCATATTCCCAATCCTGGTGAATGATTGTGAGGCCCCAATGATGGTACGATGGGTAGATTATCACCTCATGGTCAAAGTGGAATAATCATATATCATAATAAAGAAATCATAAATAAAAGAATAATTATAAATGAAAGGAGATAAATGTAATTAATAACTGATAAAATGAAATATAGAAAATTGGACAACACCAGATAATAATATAACCATGCATGTCTATGTGATTTATAATGCATAACAATAAATCATATGACAGGGGATACATTATATATATAACAAACGAATAAAATATCTAAGGGGATATCTATATTATTATTTGGGGAACTAGTTTAGTATTATTCTCCTAAGGTCCAAAATAAAATTTTAATAGCACAATCATAATCCATAAACATGAACATGAAAACATGATGTGTGCTCGGGTTCCCCAATGCAATGATAGCCCAAACATGGTGTGAGATAAATTCAGTAGGTCATCACTAGTGGTTTCTAGAGATATCCCATCCGTGAGTATAAAATAAAGAAGTGTGAAAATATAATAGTAAATTTGTATGTAAAGTGATATAAATAAAATATAATTTCAAGTTCCTAACTGGACACCAAGAAAAAAATACATGCTTAATCCTTAGATGGAATACCTCTGGTCAAGAGATAAAAAGTATTTATGTGTGTGTGTGTGTGGTAAATATTTTTAGTGATTTATATAGTCATATATAGACACACACACACACACTAGTACTAGGTAGGAACAAAGGTGTAAGTCTAGTTTCCATGGATTGTAGTATGAGTCCCATTGTATGTCATGAGATGAAATACATGATTGTGAATAATTATTTGGGTCACGATACTCATATATCATAATGATGGATTTGATGCCTCATTATCACATTTAATTTTATATTCCATTCCTATTTATCATAATGTAATGTACCCCATTACTATGGAGGTAATTCCTCTGAATCATAATGCATGAGGTTTCATGCCTAGGGATTACATTCCAACGAATCATAATTTATATAACACAAAACAAGAGTTTATATAACCATAAATCATTATGTATGGGACACTATACTAATGGATTCCATTCCCAAGTGTAAATTTTAAATTGGGGTCTCTATTCCCAATTTATATGTATAATAATATAAAATTAACACGCAAACATAATAATAATTCATGTTCCATATTTAGTAAATATTATGTGGAAAAAATTATTTACATCATTATGGTCATTTCATTTGTAATCATTTAGTAATATAATGGGATTTACAATAGAATTTATCATTTCATTATACAATTATAAAATTTCTAATATATTAATATTTTTAGGGCCAATGGTGTCATCAATAGGAACATAGTTGTTCCTAAAATGTATCATTTGACTAACCCCAAAACATTTTATTTAATTCCATTTATCGCTTCAATTAAGAATGAAGGAGTCAAGCATTCCATTTAAAAATTCATCCTAGGCCAAAGGTATGAAATTTCTTTAATCATACCACTAAATCAGATTTATAAATTTCTTTATTTAACGATGGATCAATAGTTTTATAATTAATGATCATAAACCATGTGACTCATCCTCACCACTTATAAATCATGAAATTAAATTTATTTAATTCATTTGATTAATTGAAAACAAACTTTTGTAAAAGGGTGATTTTAATACAATTGCTAAGGTGCAAGGTTATGCAACATTAGAAACACAAAACAAGGGGAGATTCAAGTTGAGGTGGAAAACCTTCAATGGGTTTTTTAGATATATAACAACTAATTAATTTAATATGTTTGATTTTATGCAGCTAATTTCTAATTTAAGTGGTAACAGACTCAGAATCTGATACATGGCACAATTGAGTAATTACAAGCATTCTATTCATTAATGGAAAATAATTATACTACATACCTCATGCCTATTATGGTTAACTCATCCAATATTGATACCAAATTGGAATCAATTCATGATATATCATTGAAACTAACAAATGCCTATTCATAGGGAGAATTAGCTCCAATGGATTTAACATCCCATACGATTAGGGAAAATGATAAAGAAGCAATAGGAGACAATAAAATTTGAAAACACTTACAACACACATGATGAAATTTTATTTAGTCCTAAAAAATAGAGACAACTCTATACCTTAGTGGAGACAAAAGAGAAGCTTAATTGGGGTTGTTTTGTTCCAAAATATAGGGCGAATGATGGTGGGGAATCTCCTATGCAAGAAAGCTATAAATTGGAAAATAACCCATCTTAATGAAGCACATGATTTGTCCACTCATTTTGGATTATTATGTTACAATTGTGCAGTTTTACTATATATGTGGCATGAATGTAGTGGGAAATGTGCAATATTTTATAAACAATGTGCAGCCTGTGGGGATCACCTTTACATTTTCCTATAGTTTTCTTACATAGTCATTTTCCTACTCTGGTACAGTTAAATATAACCATGTGACACTCTAGATCCTCTATACTAGCCCAATGGATTATATAAGAGGGACTCATGGGTTAAAAAAATAATTTCCCCATTAAGAACCTTCCACAAATATTTACCACATTGTTAACTATTATTTTCCACCAACTATGAACCATTTTTTGTTTTTCAAAAAATTGTTTTTTAGTTACTGAATCCCCTAATATTCTTCCAAATATTTGAGAAACATCTCGGCCCTAATCCTCTTATTAAAAATTATTTTATCTATTCCAAAAATTGTGTTTATATACCCTAATTTTTGTTTAGAAAATTTCTCATCCACCAAACATTAATTTGATATTCTATTTGAAAATTACCACAATTCAAAAATAATGGATATTATAATCTCAGCGCCATAGAAATTCATTTCTATAATAAGCCTTTGGGAAAACAATTAAACATCATTGACCTACATAGTTCACGAAAATTCCACTAAAACAACTATGTTTTTTTAACAACCAATGTACCTACAAGAGTCTCTTTAAATCATAGTATACATAATCTTTTAAAACATGAGACAAATCTCATATTAAAATTTGAACATAAAAAAGAGTTCTTTCCAAAGACCATCTGACCAAATAAGTTTTCACATCATCATTTATTTAATAAACCAACCCATGGTTCTTCACACAATACGTTCTAACTTGAATGGATAATTTCAAGGCACGGTACATACAACATTGGAATTTCTTGAATAATCATGAACATTGTGTACTAATTGTTTTACTACCACAACATCCATCTCATCGACTGGTTGATTTCCAATCAACAAAAATTTTTCTAGTTAGGATGTATTTTACATGAATATATTTTAATAAACATTTACTATAATAAACTTATCCTAATGATGTCCTTGATGTGGTTCCTCACTGAATTAACTGAGTGTGAAAAATAAGTAAATACATTCCACTACTGGCTATATATCTTGAAACATCAGAATCAAATATTAGAATATATGGATCATGGGAATGGTAGTCCATTCTCTAAGAGTTTTCAATTAAATTTTTTTACATTGATGATATTAGAATATATCAAGAACACTAAATAATCCCAAAAATAGTTTTTCTTGAAGTGGTGGATTCAATGAATTTGTTGGAGTCCATGTGTCCACCCAAAGAATTCCTACATTATAAGCCCAGTATCTCCCAAGACTATCCATGCCTCTATGTTTACACACACCACATGAGAAAAAACCTGATAAGAGACTATTTTTGAGTCAATGTGGCATTAAACATCATTAATTATCTAAAATCATAACTGATTCATTCCCATTTTAGAAGAGACAATTTCAAAATAAGGGGAATGATCTTAACCAAGATAAAGGCATAGAAAAATGATATCACTAATTTAATAAAATACCACACACACATTCTTTGTATATATGGTGAATTTGTCATTATATTTTACAACAAAATATATCAATATTGTTTATAAACATAATAGTCTAACCAGTAAACGATTGATTCTTTTGAATACCTCTGTTGTAATAGATGATGCATTGTCATTAATTGAAAATGATGCCCTCACTACTGAGTCATCATGGGATTGATTCAAAAACTCCCACCATAGTACATCATTGAATCATGGTGTATCCAAAAGTCACATAAAAATATAATGATTATAATTATTATGAATCCTTTGTATTTGATACTCTCTTAGGGTTTTTTATGCACCCGAATCCTGCATTTAGTAACCATATTGCATCAAAAACCAAAACTATGATTCGTCTATTGTATATTCTCTAAGACTACAATACCCGAAATAATAACCTCACAGACTTCAAAATAAAATGAAACCTCCCCCAAAATATCTTTTATAGTCGTGTTTCCTCTCCCTATAAGTATGTGACAAACAAGTTCAATACCATTCACCCCACCATATGAGTGTCATAGTCACTATTTACTATGAACAAGGATATGTCCATGGTTAATACTCTGTCTATCTCAATCATAGGTTTTGGACATGCACATCATGATCTTACCATGTGATAACTATTAGAGAGAAATAAACTAGAAACATACATGTTAAATTGATTAGATTTACCCAGGTCTTAATCATGATGCTCACCTAATCTTCTCACATGTGTAACTAGCATCGGGGACATAAGCCACGCCAAACCGACTAGTAGTGTTATAACCAATGATCCCTTTACAAAATCATCCCATGCATCGAGATGAGTAAAATTTCTATTACTAGGGCACTCTGCATTAGATATGACCTATATACTTAACAAAAAAAATTGGCTTTAGTGAATATGACTAATCTTGTACATTTCACAACACAACTTAAAATCTTGATGGGTACCACATGAATCAAAACATATTACCCTAAGTTTTTAAAAACACAAGGAAACATTATTTGAAATTATATATAGGCCTATAGACCATTTTCATCCCAATATTGGTGTTCTATAAAATATATTTACGGCTAGAGTCATATTTCCTCATAGGGATGTTAAACTAGATGATGTCATACCAAAAACATCCATCATTGAAGAAGTTAAATACGGGTCACATGATATAATAAGTGACTGACCATGACCTTGGAATGTATAAACTGATGAATCTGATCATTACAATATTTCAATGTCCCAATTTAGGTTGAAATAAAAAAATTAACACATTCCCAACCAAAGCATCATTTTAAAAACAAAGATTCCTACAACGTACAAACAATACCTAAATGAAACGACACATCTGAGATGGTTCGTAAGCATTTATAAAGTGTATAAATTCAGAAGTTGCAACTGAAACTCGGAAAACCCATTACCAAGGTAAAATATGATACCATCAAACTAAGACAAATGATAAAAATTTTCAATGTTTAATGGACTATCTAGATCTAATTATCATAAAGGTTAAAAAGATCCATGTGTAATGTCTATATTCTCGTTGAAGGAAACTCTCATGGAGAAGTTTGAATTTCTCTATATATAAGTTCCTGTAATAAGAAAAACACAAAAATGATTCATTGAAAACATTTTCATTAATTTAAATTTACTTTTTTTTGTAATTTTTTTATTTATCCTTAAAGTCATATTTTTTGAAAATTTTTCAAATAATTTTCTTTCATCCGTTTTATTTTTTTAATATATTTCTCACAACATAGATTGGTAAAAGAAAATATCAATTCCAATATTTACATGAAAAATTCATTTAGGTTATAATTATGAATATAATTAACCAAAGGCTCAAATAAATATAGCTCAAAATAATATAACCTGTCTTGTAATAGTAAAAGGTGCCTGGTTAAGTAATATTCCACCATTCGTTTATATATAACACTATATAAGTGGTTTTGAATCAATCGATTAGTGTGAGTATACCCTCATGGGGTTAAATACTACTTCATAATGTATAAATTAATCCAATGAGATTCATGATATTTCCTTCAAGATGGTATTCCACCCCTAATTGGTTTATCATGTAAACAACATGCCCTAACTTACCAACATTGGCACATTTGTGCAATGAGGAATTATGTCATATGACTAATCATGACCAATTCATAAAGGTAAATTTCTTTATAAAGGAAACCCTTTCCCTATAACTATTTCTATTTATCACATACAATGGTTTAGTTAAATTCAAAATAATTCTGAATTTATATTGGTAGTCATTTTTATAAATTAGAATTGCCACACATGTAGCTTCAACCAAGTTTTTTTCTTCAATTTCATAATATAGTATGTGCGTATTAAGTGGTATGATTTTCTGGGATACCCTTACCAATATATAAGGCCCTATAAAACTTATAAACTTTTAATGGCAAAAATTTAATAAAAGCTATATATATTTCAACCCAGGCAACCAATGTCCCGTGCAACAAACAAGTATTGATTGTTTATTTAGCTTACACCATCATGCTATAGGGTAAAACTATAATTAGGTGATGCTGAAATATTTATAACCAATTACATATCACAATTATAGCCATATAATCTATCACATAATAGAAAATAAAACAATTTATATAGGAAATCTATGGATGCATATTATAGAAGAAATCATGTTGAATAATCACTAATGAATTGAATGTATAAAAGTTGGATAAAAATATTGAAAAAATAATACACTACTTGTATCATGAAATCCATAAATGAATCCTAAATAGAATGAAATAATAATTTCATGTGAATCTATATATTATTATGATGATTAATATAATAATACTTACTAACCATTCCAGGGAATGGGTAAAATACAATAATATCAGAGATCAATAAGCAAAAAAAGTAAACAAGTCACTCAAGTTGAAATCAAAATCAACTATAAAAATGGACTATAAGAAAAACAGTTCCCTCCATTTTAACTTGGTCTTTCCCCATGTGTGGGTCTATCACACATAGACATGGCTATTTACAATGTGCTAAAATATTTTTACTCTCTTTTCTACAATCCTAATATAGTAATAAATAGAAAAAAATAATTATATGTAACCACATTGTAATGACCCAACCTATGAGCCACTAAAATGTTTCCCTGAGCTAGTTAGTCATATATCCATAAGCACACCACCTTGTACACCAATTAATTCTAACATATAAAGAGGGTGCAATGATGGTATGGTGGGTTGAACATACCCTCATGATTAGAGTGGAACAATGGAATATCATGTTATTGACATCAATAAATAGATGTATTAGAAAAAATGAAAGGAAATCGAACGATTTGACAATATATAAAATGAAATACTGAGAATTGGAAAATATCAAATAATAATAAAATTATGCATATCCATGTTATTCTTGAATTTTTAAGAAGAATTCATACATGATGTGATAATATACATGTACAAAAAATAATAAAATCCTCAAGGGGATATCTCCATGAGCATTATGAGGACTGATATAGTCCTGGAAACCTCTGATTATACATACAATTGTAATAACAAATGCATAATCCATAAACCAGAACCTGTAATAATATGGTCGGTTTAGGTACCCAAGTGCAATGGAGGCCCAAATAGGGTGTAAGAAAAACTATTTAGTTCCCTACTAATGGTTTCTAGAGATATCCAGTTTGTGAGTATAAAATAAATCATTGTCAAAATAAAATAATAATGCCATAAATAAATAATTTGAAACATAAGAGACTGAGGTTCCTAATTGGATACATTACTGACAATACCAAATTTTTCCTATTGAAAAATACCAATGAGAAATTGAAAACAAGTATATAGATTTGTATACATGTGGTCAATATATGTATAGATGTTTATAAAAATAGAGGTAAATAATACATACATCTAGTTAATGAGGCATAACTTTGTTATCCATTTATGTTAGTATGATCCTAATATATTTTCTTGGTATTCCATGCCACGGTGTCAAGAATCCTATAGGTCGTCAAGCCCATATATCACAATGTGGGATTCCATCCTGATTATCATGTTATTCCTAGTTTCTATAATGTAAGCGATTCCATGGGAAACAATTCCAAATAATGATAATAAGAGGGACTCCATGCACAAGGAAACCATTCAAATGAATCATAATGTAAGGAATTCCATGCCTAGGTATACCATACCAATACATTTTAAGGTAATGGATTCCATGGACAAAGATTCCATGACTGATTATAAAATTTAAAATTTGGGTTCTGTGAACATGAATCATGGATTACTATATATAATAGCCTCACCAATTTAATAATCAATCATGATCTATTTTTATAAACTATATCGTGGTACACATAATTTGCATCAATTTGGTAATTTCATTTGTAATCATTTTTGAAGTCCATGGGAAACCCAAATCCATTTTTCCAATGGCCCAATTATAACATATATTCCAAAATATTTCATTATGATACCTCTCATATGACCACCCCTAAAATAATTCAATTAATTTAATTTATAACATCAGTTAAGAAATAAGGAGTCATGAATTAAAATTATTAATTCATTCAAGGATAAGTCTAATTTGTCACCTTAATTATAACATACAATCTAAGTTATCTATTTCTCTCAATTAGGGTGGATTTAGCATATTATTAATAATTTTCACAAACCATGGGTGTCATATGAACAACTTATAACTCACGTACTTCCATTTAATCAATTCATTTGAGGAATGAAATGATAACAATATTTATATATAGATCTTATGTACAATGTTATGGAACGTGGTTATGTAACATAAGACACAAACCCAAGGGGTGGTATGAGTAGAGTTAGAAAACCTTTAATGGTGAAAATATACAAATAGCAAGTAATTAATATAATGTTTTAGGTTTATGAAAATTAATTTCACATTAAAAGGGTGACACATAGAGAATATGACGGGTAAAAAAATGGTGGAATTTGTAAACATTATATATTTTAATGGAAAATAAAAATACCACTTATACCGTGTAAAATATATTCCAATTTTCTAATATCAGTCTTTGATATGATCTGGATTGATTGAAATCGAAGAAATGTACAAACTCATTGAAAATATGGAGAATTAGAAACCATTGATTTAGAATCCCATACGATGACATATAATGAAATAATAAAAAAGGATAGTATAGATACTATCAATAATATTCCAATACACTTAAATTAGTTTGTTTTGGATCTTAAATGGAATATTTCTCTCTATTCTTATGAGGGGAAAAAGGAACAGACTAAAAGAGATTTCTACACAAGGGATATGAGGTGGAATGTGGGAGGATAAGTTCTCATGTAAGTTAGAGGAATAATGTTTAAATAAACCCATTTAGTAAAGCATAAAGGTTGAATTAATCATTTGGATACCTATTTCCTAGTTTTATTGTTACACTACCTATGTAGCACTAGGGGTGAATTTTATGTGCACGATTTTCTAAATGGTGTGTATCTAATGCAGATCACCTCTATGTTTTTTGGTAGATACCCCTCATAGTCATATTTTTCCTCTTGATTTGTTTAAAAAACCATGTGAAAACCTATATCAGCAAGAAAATCATGCATGTTTTATCATGGAGGCATTCATAGTTTAGATAAACTATGTCCCTATGATAAGTTGGCCGCATGGTTGATCTCTACAGTTGGATATATACGCCCAAGAACTCTGGGCCATTTTTTGTTTCTCCTAAAACTAATTTTTCTTTGAATGACACTCAAAAACCTCATATGATCACATAAGGATCCTCTTTGTCCTTAAAACAAAACTATAAAAATATAATTAATTTTTTTAATGCTCATATTTCCATTTTGAAGTTGTTTTTATAAAATATCATGGCCACCGAATAGAAATTTCAAATTCTTTTTAAAAATAATAATTTTTTTGAAAATGCATGATGTTATAGTAAATATTACATCATATATAGAGTATTAATAAAAACATAACTACAATTTTTATAACATGAATTGAAAATTTTAACAAGTATATATTGGGAGATATGAAAACCGAATCACATCGCCTCATGTAGATGGTAGTACATAACTATACACGAGTGATGTTATCAATTCTCATAGGATGGAAAAAAGGAGATGGAAAGGATTTTCACATAAAATTAAAAAAAATCACCATATGCATGATATTGATTCAATTATATCAGTATTTATAAATATAATTATGAGGAGTTATATGATTAAATAAATAATAAAATAATTAGTTAAAGTTATCATACTTCTTTGAAATCTGCCTTAGACATGCACCTTATACCTTATAAATTTTGTCTTATAGTTAAACTGTGACCATAAGAATATGGGAATGGATCCTGGTAATGTATTTGGGTTGGTATAAATCAAGTTAAAATTCTAATGTCATGTTATTAAGAGAAGAATTTTTGAATGTTTCAATAACTGATTGGAGTGTTATTTTTATAATCATTTGGAGTTTTAAAATAATATAACATTTTATTGATCAAAAAGAAGTAATTAAACAATTTAAATATTATGAAATGGTGATATAAGATGAAATAATCTAATCTAGTAAATATTAATAAAATAATTTTTGACATTATCAGTTATTTATAACCTTAATTGGCCCATTTTTCATATTTTACCATTTTGATGTCATTTTTACCAATATTTATATTCATAATGAAAAAAAAGAAAATGAAATCATTAATAAATTTTAAAATAATTATTAAAAATATTAAATAATATTTATAAGAATAGATATTGTTATCTTTTATAAATTACATTTAATATGATACTGCAAAATGTAATGAAAAATATTTTTTTAATGTGTCTTTTTAATCTGCAAGAAAAACTTATTCCATCATCAAATATAAGGCTAATTCCAATGAAAATTATTTTATTATGTTGAAAAAATGGATATTTTATTTATTTTACTAAAATATAAAATATAACGGAACTTTGATATTAGTTTGTTTTATGAAATAATGTGATTTTTTTCCAAAATCAGCATTTGTAACTATTCACTCAAAAATAAAACTTCTATAATAATAAAAAAATCATCCAAAGATATATTTTGATATAATGATATAAAAATTTACTCTAATTTATTAAAACTATATTTATTATTTTAAATTTTAAATAAAACCATACAATACATGGAAATCACACTCTCGGTGAATGAAACTATTTCATTATGGAATAAAAAATTACATTAAATTATTATAGTGAATAAAAAACTATAAAATATAATCTTGAATACTAATAATATGTGAAATTTATTTTTTGCTAACATTACCTTATCATCCATATTCATACCTGCTTAATGAAAATACATCATGATTTTTTTCTTCCTTTGAACATGTAGGGACATTTTTCTATTCTTGTGATTCAAGTTTCCCATGTTTCTTCTTCTATCAAATAGATTTTCCATAAATCCCCAATCATGATAGTTAAATTGTTTTGTAACACATACTCTCTATGAACTAAAGTCTTAATTTTTTATTCTGTATATGAAATACTCTCTTCTATCTATGTATCCTTTGGGCCCAATACAAGAGTTGTATCCGGTACATATTTCTATAACAACAGAATGTGAAACACATAATATAAATGAGATAAACTCCAAATAAAAACTATATAGTAAATAAATGATGAAACCTTTTATAGAATGATAATTTGATAGAATACCTTGGGGAATAACTTCCCCTTTTACCAAATCTAGTAACACATTTATAAGGAGATATTTTACTAACCACAATATCATGTACCTGAAACAAAATTATTTCCCTTCTACTATCTACATAACTATTCTCTATTTACTGAGATACCCTAATGTGTTTCATAATCATATTTATCTTCTAATACATTTATTTTACATGTTTTTGTCCTAATATAATTGTTTCACTAAATTAATTCCTTTATGAAAGATTTTGGAACTACTTATAATATAATTCCTCAAAAGGTTCTATCTATATATTATAATTAAAATTTTATTATAATAAATTTTCATTAAAGAAATTTAATGATACCAAAATCCATGTTAATAAAATAAGAAAGAATAATGAATATACATTGATGTTATACTTTTCCAATCTAAATTTCTATGTCATTAAGGTTGAAAAGTTGTACTGATACATTACTCAGAACTGATTAACTGGTGAATTATATTCCAGAAATTAAAATTAAATCTTCGATCATGGTCACATAAAATTGAAGGAGCTACTCCATGTAATATTAGAATAATTGTTGGATACATTCATGAATGTGGATCTAAAAACATTTATTATCAAAAATAAATAAAATTCATATATTTATGGAAAAATTCAAAAATAACCAAAAACACATTAATAACATGACATATATTTTTTTATCCTACTATGAAATCCTAGATAAATTCTATCACCTCTATTTTGGAACTGGAAATGGCTAAATAATCCCATTTGAAAATTTTCCCTAATAATTAGGCTATTAAAATGTCAAATATATTATTGTAAAATTAGAAATATCATTCTTTATTCCTTTACAATATTATTATTCATGGAGGTCTTTGTGCATAATTGTTCTAGTAGAATTAACAAAAAATTTAGAGATTTGATATTCACACAAAAATTACTTCTTTAAATGTGAATTAGATGGAACCAACAACCTCTTTATAAATATCATAAAACTTCTTTATTAAATAAAAAATTATAAATTCACACATATTAACCAACAATAAAATTCCTTGAAATCCTCAATATTCATTTTGATCGTTCTTAATTTAGTCTGACATGGATGAATGGAATATCACTTGAACTAAAATAGTGCAATTTTTTTAATATAAAATTTATAGTATAGTATTAATTAAATTATTATAAAATTTATTATTTTCCACATATATGATAATAAGTGATGAATTATATTTTCCAAAAATGGCATTATATACCTTGTCTGAATGACCTAGATGATAAATAATTATGGAATCAAATTCAAGAATCAATTCCAACCATCATCCCTATATGACGTTCAAATAGTTTTGAGTGAATATCTTAATAAAAAATTTATGATCAGTATATATTTCATATTTGAAAATGTGTGAAAATTTCCTCTAATTTTTAAAGAAAAAACTTCAAAACTTAGTTTAAGACCATGGGTTGGGTAATTGAGGTAATGGTTTTCAATTACCATGAATTATATGAATATAACCAATCATCTTGAATATGGGAATAGCAATATACATCAAAATAATAATCATGATAAATAAAAAATTATCTATTTTTTATTGTATTGATAAAATTTATATAATAATCAATATTATTATCAATTCATTGAAAAATTAATTAGATGGATTAGTGAAGATAATTATTACCCTTTTCTTAGTAAAAATAGTTAGTAGGGGATATAAATGACAAACTTTTCCAATAAACCATTAGTGTTTATCCAAAAATACAACAAATATTAAATCTTAGTGAAATTAATATGTATTGGCCTCTATTTCACCATATTAGTTTTATTAGTGTAAAACTCAATGATTTTATGGTATTTATCTTTTTAAATTTAACTTCTTTAATAATATAAATATGACAACTAGCTTAAAAAAGTCATTAAATATTATTATATAATTTTGATTATCATCACGTAACAATTATAATGGTGGGAATAAAATATATTAAATAATCTGGGAAAATATATTTTACCCACATTTATAAAATTAATTAATTTGTTACCAATTATTTAGAAATTCAAATAAAAACCTATTATACATAAATGATATGTTTTTATAAAACTATTTTTATTACCACAATGTAACTTTGTCTTAGTAAATTAATATTTATATTGTTAATAAATGATATAAATGAAATTTATATGTTACATATTCAATAGAATTTTTTTAAATTAAAATTATTTGTTTTGTATTCTTAAGATAAGAATAAATCTAATTTGAAGCATAAAAAAAATTTTAAAAAGAAATTTTACAACCTATCAATGAAATTCTATTTTTAACTCAAATATTTTATATTTGATAAATCATATATGAATAAAATCTCATTTTTATAATTGTAATCTTGAAATTATCTTAGGTTGTATTTTCTATTTATTATAAAATATTTATTTTATACTGAATAGTGAAAACAATAATTTTTTATAAAACATCAATTTCATTATATTAATTTTCTATTTATGATTTAAATTATATATCATTGTAACGAAAATAATTAATAGTTATAAAGAATATAATTTATTTAATTTTATTCATAATTATAACTTCTTTTGGTATAAGTACATTTTGGGATTAAAAATTCATTTTCAATAAAACTATATTTAGTTTTGTTTTATGAGTTTATTTTTAAATTAAATTATTCTACTTATGTTTATTGAATTTTGAAAAATGGATTACATATTTGTACGTATGAGTTCCACATTTAGTAAATCTGATCCTTTTGTGTTTGGGCAATATGAATAATAAGTTTGGTAAAAAAATTATTATCACCGTTATGGGTAAATAATGTAATTTAAGGTAAAAATATTTTGATATGGATTATGGAATTAATGTAAATGATTCAATAAATTTATAGGAATTATTTAATTAAACAATTAACACATTAGGTAAGAATATGATTTATTTAGTGGGAGATTTTCCTTGAAAGTGACTATAATATTATTTAAATTATTGAAAATAACATAATTTCACAATCAAATTTAAAATAACTATATTAATTTTAATATGTTATTATTATGAATTTATATTCAACTATTGATATTATATTTAATTTATAATGATTTTTATACATCATATAATTTTATTTTTAATTATTAATGATGAAATAAGTACCATAAATAATTACACAATGATGATTCAATAAATATTTTATTACTGAATCAATCAAATAAATGATGATTTTAAATAATAAATAAATTTAATAGATTTAGAAAATTAATTAAATCAATTTAATAAAATTTTTAAACCAACCTTTTGAAAAATGGATATGGTTAATTTTTCATATTTTTATGAAATAGTTGATTATTTTTGTGAAAATTTAAATATGGTAATTTACAATATATAACATTATAAGTAAATAAAGGATTTTTTGAGTCATAATCGATTAATGAATGATGTATGTTCACATTATCTCTAACTCACACTCTATAGTTAATATATCAAGTAACATGAATCAATACTATTGATAGTGTTGATCAAAAATAATATATTAATGCATAAAATAATTAAAAACACCCATCTCTTAAACTATAAATCCCACCCATTCTCCTCACACACTATAAGATATTGATATTTCTTATATTATAACCAATTCCACTAAAAATCCTCTTCCCAACCTTCTAGTCTTACTAGTATCACCAAAAGATTATTTCTAAGTGGCTTAATGAGGCTGTCAAGGAGAGGATGCCCAAGAGGTAAATCCATCCCTCTTTCTCATTTAATTTGTTTTATTTTATAATAATTATTTCACCCACACCCAACCAAATTAATATGATAACTAAAATATCGTATATAAATTGGAATATAATTTTTATAATAGAATATGGGTCAATAAAAAGCCTTTCATTTCCTTTTTGTTTTTAAAATGAAAACATCGTTCGTGATGCATCGATTCATCACCTTTGTGGATGAGATGTTTTTTAATTTTCATTACTTTCATCAAGTATTTTCAAAAAAAAAAATTATTGTAAAAAAATATTAACATATAATTATTAAGACATATTTAATGTTTTTAAACGAGTATATACTCAAAATTTTGAATAAAATGATACTAGTTCATGTTAGTCCTAAAAACCGCCAAAATAAACTTCAACTTATCATGAATGTGTTATCTAATGAATCATCCAAATTCCATATAACCACATTATATATGAAGTCCATTTAAAATAAATGAATTATATCAATATCATTCAATTAAACTTATATATTCCTTTTATCCTTTTAACAAGAACTCCCATATATATACTCACTAGAACTGACCACAAAACCATTAAATGGATGCTCCCATAACAAAAAAAATCAACCACTATAACCCATATAATGGCAAAGAATTAACCTGACACACTATAATAAATAAAAAATGTGATAATTGGTCCTGTATAAAATTAATTAATGAATATAACTTGACTATCTAGGTAATTACATACAAGGTTAGAACACTTTCGACATAAGGTGATGGGTTTTCTCCACTCACTTTTATATTTGTGAGATATGCCTCATTCACTAATTATTCTTTGTTTATAGTGTATTTAAAATTACATCTAATATATAATATCATTAATCCCCAAATATTCATGGAATTCAGGGTTTCATTTGATCATTATTACTCTTATGGTGCATATCATTTCACTAATTACAAAGTGTAAGGGAATTATTAACCCAATTTCCTTTCCTTAGTTTAAACATCTACTCCATTGATTATTACAGGCAATGAATATTCATAAAATAAATTTTTATTATAGTAAGTATTATTTATGCATTTTTTGTGTACTTATAGCTAATACAAATAATTTATTGATTTCTTAACTCTTACACTATCTTATAAAAATACTCATTTAAATGTTTTTTTTCGAAATTTAAGAGAAATGTTTTTTAACATTTATTTCTTGAGTGTATTATTTTACGTTAAAAAACATTAATGTTTCTAGGAGTTCGTTACATGTTTAAAATGTTATATATAATAAAAAAATTCTTTTATAGTATTATGGAGTTATATATATATGATTCCAAAGTAAAAAAAGGGTTATTTATATGAAGAAATTTTCAATGATTTTGTTAGAGTATTTTCTTATTTGGTTAATACCTCTATTGAATATAATTTCTTATTAAGTAAAATATTCTAATATACCATCTAAAAATATTTTATTTAATTGTTTATGATTATTTTCAATGGGGATGTACAATCATCAGACATTTTTCCATATTACTCTTGATAGTTTACAATTATGGTTTTGGGAAATTATTTACATTGAATATGGTAGCTTCAATATAAATGCATGTGTTTGTTAAGTTCCACCCCATTCATATAAAGAAATCAATAGACTTAGTATGTTTCCTAATGGGATCGATATACACTTTTATTAATTGTTAGGTATTATATAGAAAACTAAATAGGTTTTGGATGAGGCCATACCAATTTATGTATACTACTTGGTCAGATCCTTTATGGTATAATTATTATTTTCCAGAATATTCATTCCCATGTTATGATATTAGTTATTTAAAATCCATGTGATTATTCGACGTTTAAAATATCACTTGAAAGGAATCATTTTGATGTGTGTATTTATATGCCTTTAATTAATTATTGTTTATTCCATCCATATTATTATAATGATTAGGATTTAATGTCATGAATTTCGATTTATTCACATTGAGTTTTTATTTATGTTTATTTATCATAACATTCATTGTATTCTTAACATTACATAGATTCATATCTCACCAATTTCTAATGTTCTATTTTTACCTAGGATGCCAACTTGTATATTATGATTGACATTAAAGGCTAATCTAGGAGAATAGGGGTTTCTAAAATGGAGTTACTATGTTTTATTTAACCTCACATTGTAATTTAATTATTGGGTTTTTATATATTTGTATAAAGCTAATAAATTATTCAATCCTTTGGGATAAGATTTTATTGTTTATTCTATTAATGTAATAATGTTTGGCACCAACTTCGGGCTACTATGGTTGGGGTCATTATAGTTTCTATTAGAGGAGGTTTAGTATAAAGATTGTGGAATATATTTATGAAAACCTATATTAGGGATCATAAATCTAATATATACTGTGAAGACAACTATAACAGAAGACCCCAATCAAACCATGGTTATAATATTAACTATATAATTTTTTTTAATATATATTAATCATTTCACCAGTTTTAGGATTATATATAATGTTTCAAAATGATATTATTTAATCAATTTTATGTCATCATTTAGAAATGTCAGCTCATATATGCAATGGGATCCACACCAGTGCACATGATCAAAATTGTAAGGAGAATCAATTATTTTATGGTCTTCTTCTAATCGGTTTCAGGGATCATGTGTCCTTAAGATTTTCATCATATGAGGACATATTATCAAATGATATAAAGACAAATAAATAATTAGGTAAAAAGTATGTCTTTTTTGGGAATCATGATAATAAGAGTTCAATTATAAAAAATTGGATAAAGGAAGAGAAATAAGATTTTTTCCACATGTTATAATTGTAGAAAGAAACACCCTTTGACTTTCCTAAAATTAATTACAATTCTATTCCACTATAGAAGTAAATTAACCATTTCATGTGATTTAAAACTTCCAAAAAGGTTTCAAATGTATAATTATTCAACTAGAATGAGATGGTACACTATGAAAATCAATTTCTCAAGTATCAAAGGAATATTACTCAAAAGAGGATAATGGATCATGGTCATACTTATTATACTACCAGAGATGATTATGAAGGATTAATATACCTGTGTTTGGATATAAGAATTTTTTATATCAATAATTTATAAATAATACTTTGTTTATATGGATTATGAGATATAAAAGGATTTTACTCCAGTATATCCTCTTTAAGGAATTGGAATCATTTAATTAACAGTACTAGTAATCAAGAGAATTGATTATGCTGTAAGTTTAACTCCATTTAAAAACATTACATTAGAAGTATTACCATAAATATATGATGAAAATTAATATATTGATTTTAGATGGATAGTGTTGGTGACCATGATGGTGGTTAGTGATCTGATGGTTTACGTAATGCAAGAATTATTAAATGTTTGGATTTATGGAATGTATTCAATAACCTGAGATTTTACTCTTAGAAGAATGAAATATTTCCTAAATTTTAAAAATAGATCAAGGTATTGAGATATTTTTATGTGATAATAATAGATACTTTATTTTGGGAAATATTATGTTATGTATTGTTTATTTTTTAAATTTAGAGACATTCCTTCTGATTTTTTCACTTGAATTTGGACAACCATATTTTTTATGAGTCTTTAGTTTAACTACTTATGGAAGGTATTAGTGATATTATTTATTAATATTAATGTGTGATTCATCACATTGAATAAACTATTATATGAATTTGGGATTTTGTAATCACTGAAAAGATCACGGAATGACTTGTGGATCTTATGATTCTAAAAATCGCTTTAGGAATAATTTGTTTTCTTCAATATCCATATCCATATTAAAGAAATGTATTGGAGTTAGATTAAATCACAATGAAAGGATGATATTATGACATGGAAATAAATCAAGTATGTTTATTTTCTCAACATATTATTTGGATAGATTAATACACAACTCTAGGAAATGGTTTTTGGAAAAAAAATCATTAGTATAATTTTATTACTAATAAATAAATGGTCTTCTTAATGGTCATGAATATATAGTTTTTTTATGCTAGACATTCTAGCACCATATTTTCTATCACTATCAATAAAAAAATGATAGTAATATTTTTTCCCTTTCCCATGTTTTCACTTCCCACTAATGTTACTCTACTAGAAATTCTTGTTTAGTGGCAACCTTCACATTTTTCTTTCCTTCCTTTAAGTCGATGTTTTATTAATCCTTGTTATGAGGTTTAATTTTAAAAATGATATTTTGAATTAAAAAAATACATGATTACCAATCATAAGATTCATTTTTAGGAAGTAATTTGTTAGAGGGTTCTATAATGTAGAATCACAAGATTTTATGTTATGTCTCTTTTAAAATATTACTTCTTCAATAAGATACACATAACAACGACCTGAAATAAGTGATTAAATGTGATTATCTAGTTGTGATTATTATCACCTTGCCATACAAAAGGAAGGAATGAATGAAATTACATAAATTATTAAAATATTGTTTACATATCTTAATAAAATAAATTCATAGGTATTAGTTATTTAGAAATGTGAATAAGAACAATTTAAACATTAAGGATATACTTTTACGAATCTTTTTTTATGATAAAAATGGGAATTTAAATTAATAATAAAAATTAATCAATATTATAAAAATATAATAATGAAATTTATATGTTATATATTCAATAATGTGTCTTATAATTCAACCAATTAGTTTAATAGTACTAATATATGCATAAATCTAATTCTAATCATAAGAAGATATATTTTTAAAAAAGGAACTTTTAATACATATTAAAAGAAATCATGTTTTAAATATAAATTTTTACAACTTAAAAAATTATATCTGAAAAAATAAACTCCATTTTTAAAATAATATTTTCAAAATTATCTTATTGTGAATTTTTGGTATTTTTTGAGAAAATATTTATCTTATAGTGAATAGGGAAATATACTAATTTTTTATAAATTTTTAATTTCTATATATTAAACGAATATTTATGATTTTTATTTACTATAAATGTGAAATAAATAATATTTATTTATAAATAATAAAATTAATTTCATTTAAATCATAATTATATATTATTTTTGTATAATACATTTTTGGATTAAAAATACATGCTCAAGAAAACAGTTATTAGTTGTCTTTTATGACTTTAATTTTAAATGAAATTTTGATAATTCTACAGATTGAATTTTGAAAAATGGATTACATATTTGGAATTATATGTTTCATATTCATTAAATATTATCTATTTATTTTTTTACAATATAAATAATGTCTTTGACAATTTTTTTGTTACCACGATTAAAGGTAAATTATGCAATTTAATGTAAAAGTAATGTGTTAATGATTATAAAATTACACAAAAACAATACAAATTTTTATTGGATCAATTTAACTCAAACATTAACACATAAGGATTGAATATGAATTAGTTAATGGAATATTTTCCATGAAAATGACTTTGATATTATTGAAATTGATAAAAAACCCATTATGTCACTTACATATCTATAATAACTATAGTATTACTAATATGATGTTATTAACAAGATATATGTGAAATTATATATATATATTGTAAATTTAAAATATTTATCAAAATCATGGTATTTTGTTTTTAATTTCTAATGATGAAATAATTACTTTAAATAATTATACAATGTTAAGGGAGTAATTATTTTAAAAATGAAGCAATAAAATAATTCGTGATTTTAATTAAAAATTTAATTTAACATTTATAGAAAATTATTTTCATAAAAAGGAGTTCATTTTGTAAATATAAAATTTTAAAAATGGTTAGGGTTAATTTTAGGGATTTTCTAATATAGTTTAATTTTTATGAATAATGAAATATAAATATTTACACTATTTAACATTATAAGTAAATAAATGAATTTTTGGGTCATGGTTGAGTCATAAATGATGTAAGTGGGAATTATCATGAACTCACAAGCTCTAGTTAATATATTTTGTCAAAATAATCAATAATATTGATAGCCATGACCAAAATAATAAACTAATTAATAAAATAATCAAAACACACCTCTCTCCTGCAATATAAATACCACAACTCACCTCCCCTTATCCTAAAATAAAATATTCTTTGTTTATTTCTTATATTATTACGAATTAATCTCACAAAAATCTTCCCCATTTTTTGTTATTTCTTGTCCCATGAAATGTCCATTCCAATTTACCTTGAGGTTTTCAAGGAGACAACACTCAAGATGTAAAACCCTCCATATCATTCTCTTTTAATTTATCTTCTTTTTTTAACCACCCCTCACCTCCAATATAAAAGTTAACATGATAAATATAGTATAATATTTACACCATATTATTATTTTTTTAATGGAATATCCATCATCTAATTTCTTCACCTCTGGTTGTTGTTTTAAAAATTGAGAACATCATCCATGATATACGAATTCCTTGATTTCGTGAATAATGGGTTTTCAGATATCATTAACGCCTAAAATGATTATCATAAAACCATTTTTTTATTTAAACTAGATTATAATATTATAATTAAAACTTATTTAATGTTATATAACTAGTATTTAATCAAAATATTAAAAAAATGATACTAATTCATGATCATCATAAAACACGTCAAAATAAACTAATCATTTTTCATCAACATTTTATCAAATTAATCATCCTAAAACAATATAAAAATGATATACAATGAAAATTTAATATTGTTTTTCTATATTAATATCATTATATTCCACATTAGGATATTTTATTCCATTTAACAATTAATCCAATTTTTATACTCAAGGGAACCTACTATAAAATGATGAAATGAGTGCACTTAGAATAATCAAATTAAACATTATAACCCATAAAAATGAATATAAATTAACAATATAAAATGAAAATTAATAAAATAAATATCTAATATGGTTTTAATTAGTTCATTAATTAATCTAACTTGATTATCTACGGAATTATGTATATGTGTTGAACACTTTGAATCATTATGTAACGATATTATCATATCACATTTATTTTTTTAATATATGCCTCATTCACAAATTATTCCTAGTGTGTGGTGTATTCATACATAACATTTGTATATAACATCTTGAATCCCATTATCCTCATATAATTAAATAATTCATTTTATAATTATTACTTTTATAGGGCATATAGTTGGAAAGATCAAAGTGTGGAAGGGGAATTCTTAACGCAATTTCCATTATTTGGGTTAAACTTCTAATACAGTGATCATGTCATGCTATTCTTACGTGTAAAATTAATTTTCTTAATTTTATGTTTTATTTACACTTTTTTATGTTTATTTACATCTAATGCACATAATTGATTCATTTGGGAGACATTAATAATATCTTTCAAAAATACTCTTTTAAATGATTCTTTTTTTCAAAATTTAGAAGAAATGATATTTTTAACTTATACAACATGAGTTTTTATTCCCAATATCATGAAACATTATTGTTTTCATTAATCCTTTATATGTTCATAGGGTTATTTCGAAATAAATTTTTTCATTTTATAATTTCATGATTTAAAAAAATGACTCCAAATTAAAAAAGTTATTTATCTCAACAAATTTTAAATGATTTTGTTAATGTATTTTCATATATTTAAACAACCACTATTGAATAATGTGCATAATTGAGGATGAAAATATAAGACACCATCTACCATGATTTCATGAGTGGTTTGTGATCATTTTTACATAGGATGTAAAATCTTTCTACTATTCTCTATATTACACTAGATAGTTTATGATTATGTTTTAGGGAAATTATATAATCCACTTTTTATATCTTCAATTTGAATGTACATGTCAATTATCGTTAATCCCTTTCATATAAGGAATGAATTTTTCATATAATGTTTTTTTCAGGGCCCACTCTATCCCTTCGATGCATCAGTAGTACTCCATAGAAAAACTAGACCGGGTTTTGGTTGCGACCTTAACCATTTTTATAGACTTATTGGCTGAGGCCTTGATGGAATGTTTATGATACCCCGAATTTTTAATTCCCTCATTATGATATTTTTTATTGACAATACATGTGATAGTTTTACTTCTATAAAATTCATGTAACTGTAACATTTTCACATGATTATATATTTAACGTTATATGATCAGCCTTTATTCCTTCCATATTAAGATCAAGGTTATTTTTAATGGAATTTGTTTTTTATTCACCTTTCCATATTGTTTATGATTATTTATGACAGATTCCACTATATTCTTACCCTTAATAATAATTTCTTCTCACCCCTTTCTTTGGTTTTAATTTTCCCTAAGATTCCAAGATATATATTATGACTCACATGAAGCGATAATATATATGAAAATAGGGTTTTATACAGTAGATTTAATATGTTTTATTTCATTTAAAGATGTAATTAAATTATTATGTTTGTATTTTGTTTTCTAATGCTACTATACTATTTTATTCATTCAAGATGGTGTTTCTTTATTTATTATTTCAATATAATAATGTCTCGCACTAACTCCCATCTACTAGGGTCAAGGTATTTACATGTTGGATCATATTTTATTACATAATTGGAAATAATATTTCAAATGAATGAAATCTACTTTAACCAAAATTCACATTAGAATATATTTTCATAAAAATTAATTTCTTTAAAAAAATTAGAAATATCCATTAATGTTTCTTATATTTATAATAACAGTTATTAAAAACCAAAAAGAAGTGAATAAAAACTCTAACAAATTTATAAACATATTTAAAGAAACTTCTACTCACAAGAAAAATGATTGTAGTTGGTGTATTAGACAACAAAAAATGGACAATCACAAATTTATATTTCCATTAACTACTAAAAAAATTATCATAATTTCTTCCTCACTCACACTTAGCTGATGATATCTTAAACTAAGATGAATATTTGAATAATAATTCCCCAAATGAAGCTAATAAAACGATTCATCTATATGACTTAGTAGATACTTTTTCAAAATAAGAAGGTTTTTGAGTACTCTATAATCATTTTAGAGCCTCAAATAACAACCAATATTTTGTCAAGAAAATACTACAATCCAAGGTTAAGTACTAACACAAATAAATCCCTTATCAAGAAACTCTTGTAACAATATTTTCAATTAAAATAACTCTAACTGAGTCATTCAAAAAGTGTTCTTAGAAATTATTTTAGCTAATACAACAAAGTCAATAAAGAATTCACTATCCTAATCCAGAATAATACTTAGAAAAATATTATGAAATATGCAAATATATTCATTTACTAATGGAACATCATTAATCTGAATAACATCCCATCATTAAAAAATATGTGAATGAATAAAATACCTTATCTATATAATCCATTACAAATCACCCTGACATGTTATCACAAATATGAACTAATTATTATATGAGAGATGAAATAAAAAAATTAATATTGAATATAATATCCTAAACTCTATCATATAACCTAGAATGAGGAACCAAAATTCTATCCATACCATGAATAACATCAATATTAATAAGGGAATACAAAATAATATTATTAGGAAAATCATTCGATGAGTAATCATTGGAATATTCATAAAAATCATGGATCCACTCTAATTCCACCATAATTTTTTATGAAATATTATTTCCCTATTTTAAGATGTAATATTTATATTTTACCAGTAAATTATAAATTAATAAATGAGTGTGTATACACTAAATATTGTAACACTTTTTCATAAAATGACTATATAATTATTGTTTATATAACAACTTATTTTTACGGTCCTTTATTTTTAGAGATATTTTAAGATGAATTTTAAACACCCTTCTACTAATCATTATTTTGATTCGAATTATCCATGTTTTTATTCAAACACATATCAATATATTGACCCATATCAGCAAATTTAAAACAACATAGTACCTTCATATCATATATGTTCTGACTATTACCAAGTTTCTTATATTGTTAACCATGCTCAAACATCCAAACAAACCACATCAATAACTTATTTCATAAGACACACACTTAGATACTTCATACTATACATTCATAACTAGAATATCTATACCTATTTGTATTACATTGATGGATGATTTCCAATTTATTGAATTTTATACAACTTCTTGTATTTTAATTTTAAAAAGGAAAATAATACATTTTGAACATTTAAAAATTTCATAAAAATTTATCATATATTCTAAATTCATCTGAGGCTAAAGATTATTTATAACATTGTTTAAATATCATGTAAATCATTACAATTTTAAAATCATGGTGTGAAATAATGTTTTTTCATATGAGGAAAATTTAGTAATTTTTTTTTTCAATTGAAGAAACATATTCCTCTTCCTTTTACTATATTTCACAAAATTTTATTTCAATTATATGTTGAACAGCCATAGGAATATATTAATTAAATACAATATCTCTAAATACTATACACTCCATCAAACAAATATCATGTTTCTTCTTACTATAATTAATACGAGAACAAAACTAAATCAGATTCCCCTTCAAAATGAAAATTGAAAATAATTACATTTTTCAAGATAACCCAAAATATTGAATATCTTTTAAAAAGTATCAATATGTTATTTAGCTATCAATATATTTGAGTTTCAAACAAATTTATTAGGGTTATAGTCTATGATAGGGTCCTCTATAGAAATTTTCATATGTAGATATTTGGGCCACGCTCTAACAAGGGTTCCCCTATTTATACCCAATATGAAATGATCTAAAAACTAACCAAAATACTTTGTTCCAATTACAACCATTATATTCCACTAAATTCGAGGTATGTTATAAAACTACTACCTTTCCTCTTCATTCACCATGTTTATTATATAGAATCCAATTCCTAAATATTTTTTATAATTTATTATGTAATATAGAAATAATCAAATATTTTCTGATGAAAGTATAACCCTCAGATCAACATCCCTTAAATTTAATTCTTTAATAACCTCCTAACATTTATATTATCAAATCACTTCTTTAATAACAACATTAATAACATAAAAATATGACATCCCATAATTAAAATTTTAATAGAAACTATTTAATTATCATACATTACCTTTATATTTTTGTTTTATAGTTTTATAGGATTATTATAATATCTTACATGTCAAATCCTTTCCAAATAAATTTGACACATCTTATCACTGTCAAAAAAATTGAATATTTTTTGGTTAAATTAAATATGTTGTAACACAGAAAATGTGTTGAATTATTTTAATGGGAATCATCATAATGGAATGAAAGATATTTCTATAATTCATAATAATCATTAATCATTATGAAAAACATATTAGATTATGGATTCAGAAAAAAATATTAATACTAGATACAAAAATAATTAAATCTATTATCTCAATTAGAAAATTAGTAAATCTAGAAGAAATAGAACCCCATTTTATATATAATATAATTTATAAATAAAATAATTATTTAATACATATGAAACATAAATTAAAAGAATTTGTTTCATAATTTTTTTACACAATCATGATGAAAAATAATAGTCATAATAGTTACATATAAAATCAGGATAACTCATTAAAACATGTTCTTAGAAATCATTATTTTCATCCCAAAATGGGGTAAAAATTCCATCAAATATAAGTATATTAGATTAAATTATAAAATAAAAATTGTGAAAATCATTGTAATAATTTATATAAAACAATTTTATGTTTTATATGTATTAATTTCATGTATTTAAATTCATTATTGCTTTATAACAAGTTTTTTAAAGGTAGTTAGTCTAGAGTGGAATAGTTTTATTTTACTAAATTGATTTTTCATGAAATATATTGTTTTATTTAAACTGTAAATATATTTAATTTATAAATATAATTTTATAAAATAATGAATTATTTTTTTGGAATAAACATATAATTATAACATATGATTACTTTTTTTTATTAATTTTTTTATTTAGTAAAAAATGGTGATTTTTTGAAAACTTTATTTTAATTTTAATGAATAAATTAATTTAAATGGAATTTTCTAATTTGTATTTGATTTTAAATAAAAAATATAATAAATTTTGGTAAAATAATCAAGATAATTATATAGGAATCAATGTTATATTATATTTTAGAATAAGATAACCATTAATAAAAAAGCATAATTATCTAATTTTTTTTACATTAGGTTGTGAAAATATATATTAAATGTAATTTCTATATATTAAAAATATTGATTCCTTAAAAATGGATTCAAAATATGGAATAAATATGTTAAAATATAGTAATGAGGTTATTTCATTTTTGTTCATTATAATGTGTAACCGTAGTAAAAATGTGTCAACGTGGTAATGGGTAAATTAGGATAATTTAAAAAAATACATTGGGATAAGGGCACAAATTTGTTTCAAAATTATTATTTGATGTTGTTATTTTCCCATTCAATACCTTATAATTTAAATTTTTTATTTTTTGAGGTATTATTTTATGAATAAGACTTTATAATATTAAAAATTTTATAAAAAATTCATGTGTGGATCTCATATCACATATAAAAGGGAACCTCCTTTCCTTACTTGCTCACACATTTTGAGCACTATGAGTAAAATAACAACCCAAATTCCACATAATATTTCCCTAATCTGGTTGGTTAGATATCCTCAAGGACACTGTCTTATATTCCAGAGGATTCCATCTATGAGTGAGGCTCTATGGTAAAATAATGGGGAGACTACACCCTCATTATTAGAGTAACCCAATGGTATTAAAAGTTAATAATTAAGAGGATTCATAATATAATTAAAGATATAAGATAATCTATCTATATCCTTAATAATAATAAATCCAAAAGTAATTTCATGTATAATATTATGATGATGAAATTTCTTTATATGAAATGAAAAAAAATCATGGAAATAGGGATCCTGTACTATATATGTGTCAAAATGAAGAAAATACAAAAAAGACTATCTATATATAGAATCACTAGCATATATCATTCCTATGATTCCATGTTCCTATGTAAAAACATAATCAATCATCATAAATGTGATTCTTTCCCAAGTCTGAACCTTCATCCCTGAAGTCTTTTGGGTATCCAACGGTGGCCCGAACAAGGGGTGAGATAACACTTAGTAGGCCACCACCAATAGTGTCAATAGTAATCCTGTTTGTGTATAAACAATAATAAAGTGTAAAATATAGCACTAGTGTGGTAGTAATAAATGTAATGATCCCAATTAATGTATTCTAATATGGATCCACATGAACCATAGTCATGCTCCCATAAACAAGGGAACATTATTCAAGAAACTGTAACCATGGGATGACTCTAAATCATGATATTCCATGTGTGATACAGTCAATTCAAACTAATATAATCCAATACACATACATGGATTATCAATAAATCATGATAACACATACAAAATATCCATGTAGTTTGATCATGTGTGAATCCTGAATGGGCTAGATCGAAGTAATTAATTAACAGGGAAGCCTCATCAAGCCCATGGAGCATCTTGATGGAAACATGGTAATGACTCTAGTGGAATCCAAGGAGTTCCTCCAAGGAATTCCAGGAATGCCAGATCCAAGGGGTAGTAAATTCCTTGGAATCCTATGGATTCTGGATCCAATCAGTACAAATGTACAAGACATCCACTACCATAATGAATACAGATCCATGGAGTATATATGTGCATCAAATCCTTTGGAATTTGGATATGTGGAGTAGAATTCCCATAACATCCCCTACCATAGTCAATATGGATCCATCTAGTAGAAATGTCGCTGGAATCTAATGGAATTAGAATCCATGGATTACCATAGTCCAAGTAATCCACTACCATCATCAATTAATTATATCAATTCATAAGAAATTTTAGATTTATAAACACTCTAATAGTTCATCCAACACATTCAACATTTTACATATATGAAATTTTATCCATTTACAACATTTCATTACATTAAAACACATGGAAAGGAGTCATAAAACATATCCTTTAGAAAATTCAATTATAATTTATTCTCTCAATAGAATTAGAGGGATAACACACACCCAACATAGTTGTATAACATGAGGAAGATAGATAAACACATCCCATGGGTGGTCCCAGTTGTGGTGAATGACCTCGAAAAAAATAATAGTACTAGTGGGAAACATTAATAGTTCTCAAAAAATGTAATCAATATAGTTATTTATTTGTAGGGTAAACTATGGAATGCCAGGTGTGAAACACATTAGTAAAAATTCATATAAAAAAGCAAAAATTTGTGGGAAGGTAACCTACCATATATAAATGGTAGAACACTCATCCATTATCAACCTCTGAATCTGTCTAGATCAAGAGAAAATGGATGAATGGAATAAAAACCGAGAAATAGGTAATATCATATTTCCCTAAAATTACTCTATTGAAGAGAAGTGAAATAGTGAAAGAAAAAATAATGATTGAATAACTCACCTCAGCACATCCAATGAGACTTAATTTTGAATAAATAGAGTCTTGATAGAGAAATGGTAGTAAGTATTAGTTTTAGGCTTCAAGGGGGAATTTTTTTTCTGAGAGAAGGTAGGGGGTGAGCTTCTATAAAAAAATAAATGGTCTTGGCTATTATTTTTAATGATTAGATCAATGAATTTACATGGTGTGTAAATTTATTTCACGTCATGTAAATCTTGAGATTTCTATTCGAGGGAATGCTCATTACAAGTCATTAATGAGGCTACCTAGTCCATTACAAATCATGTATTGCATACAGATTGTGTATTCCAAATACATATTATGTACTTGACCTAAAGCAAACCTTTATGCCACTACTTCAATCCTTCCAAAAAAACCCAATCAGACCATGGGCTCGGCTTTAGGGACTAATCTATGAAGAGGAAATAAAAAATAGTTTAACTAGAAAAAATAATCCTTATATCACTGAGAAACTAAATATCTAACCATATCCATCCTTAAAGCAATTTTTACCAACATTTCCCTTCCATGGGTGGTCACAAATTGTCTATAAACAATTCTGGCCAATAAGCGCATAAATTAGCCTCCCAGTCCCATGTATCTTCATGTATAAGCCCATCCAACCATAACACCCATTATAGAGAAATACACTTGCCTCAAAGAGCCTTCATGCTAATGTAAAAAATACATATACGATGCTCCAAGAAGGATTTATCATTATATAAATAAACATTATTCGGATAAAGAGTTTGAGATGGATCAGAGTGATAATGATAGAATTGTGATATATGTAAGGTGTCATGTATGGATCAGAACAATTGAGATAACTAAAAAACAATGTATACTTGACTAACCAGGGGTATATTCCTATCCCAAGATCCCCTAAAATCAAGGACCCATGCTCTAGGAATGTCCTATAGAATCTATACAGTGTTATAGAACTTTTAATTAATTTAATGATTATACGACATTCTCAGAAGCATGCATATACTCAACATCATCCCAAAGCCTAGCCAAAGAAGATATTCAAACCGAGTATTCTATTTTGATAAAATAGTATGAATAACCCTTTAATGTTTAACTATCTCAGGGATATTATGTCACCTAATCTCATATACTAGGAAGATCATACTGATCAGCATGAAATGGGAGACCTTCATGAGCCTTTCCACCACCACCCATACAACATCACTATCTCGAGGAAGCCTCACTAAGCCTATATAAAAATCCAGCATAACATCATCTAGTTTCTTATAGGTAATATATAACTACTATAAAAAATATGCTAGTTACTAGTTGTCTACCTTCACCTGCTAACTAGTGGAATACATTGTGTCAAAACCAACTACATCATTATTTATCCACATCCACTAGTATTAATAGGGAAAATAAAAATACACATTGGTAATGATGGGACATACTTCCAAATATTTATAATGAAACAGTTGCATCAACTCTATTCATATGTAAGCTAGAACCTAAATGTATTCTGAATAAAAAAGATCATCCTCACCGGCGATCCAACCAATAGGTGGGTCCTCACCTACCATACTCACCCATCGGTCTATTTACTGAGCATCAGATAACTATCTCAATCTTACTCTATCTAGAAGAGTTGAGGAAACATATATTAATAAGATAAAGTACTTCACATGTATTTTCTGCACATTAAAGTGAATCTTTGAATATAATTCCACAAGATTCAAATCTATACTAGTCTCTTGATCTACCTATATTTGAGTCCTCTTACTTAGTACATCAACAAATGCATTTCCCTTATGAGGAATTTTGTGAAATTCAATGTCAAAGGAAAATAATTATTCAACCCACCTTCGTTGCATAAGGTTCATGTCATGCTACATGAATTTATACTTGATGAAACAAAAACCAATCCCTCCTAGAAAATAATGAATCAATAATCACAAGGCATCTACAATAGTGGGTATCTCGAGATTTTTCATTAGGTATTTCCTATTGTGTCGCCTAAAATGACAAGGCCCATGTTACAAAACTAACTACTCCAACATAAAAAATACTTCTACCCATTACTTTATGATTCAAAATATACAATGTAGCTTCATCTGATCTCTATAATAATTAGCTCCGGTGTCAATTCCAGTCTCCCTTTCTACTTTTGAAAGACGGTCTCACAGGTATTTAACCCTAAAAAATCACACTAGTCCATTTTAATCTCGGTTGAGGTGTTGTGATGAACAATTAATCTAGTATATAACACAATTAATATTTATAAATCAGCAAGGAACTCAATATATCAAATAAATTATTCACATTAATATAGGAAACTATATATCTCACCTTCTCTAGGAAAATTGGTACTTCTGTCTCTAAGATAATATGACATAAAAATTATTATTATCAAGCTACAAGTGGAACTTTTTGATCTTAGAATATAACTTATTCTCTCTGTGTGTATTCAAAATGATCTCAATATGTTTTTCATGAACATTTCTATTGTAAGAATTTACCATGATATCATCCTCGAATACCACAAAAAAATGAATCCACACAAGGATGGAAGAACTGATTCATCTATTACATGAAAAAAATTGGCATGTTTCTATAACTAAACAACATAATTATTTAATCATATATACCAAATGTACTATAAATTTTTTTACGAGGTATATATAATGGTCTAACCCATATCTAGTAATAATATAATCTCAAATAAATCAACAATAAAACCCAAGACCCACATAGAAAGTCAAATTGATCAACTATCTGCATCAAATGGATAACTGTAAATTACCATAAACTAGTTCAATAAACGATAATCCACACATATCCTACAGGTTCCATCTACCTTTTCGTAAAAGGAAATGTGAACCCAATGAATATGTATTGGTTCATAAGTACCCCATTGCCTCCAAGTCCTCAATTTATCTCTTGAGATCCTTAAACTCACTATTAGCAATCCTATAAGGAGAAATGGATATCATTTAATGTTCTAACTAGTTTGATAAACAACTCATCCTCTCACTCATTGGTGGGAAACTAGAAATGTAATCTGGTAAAACATCCTAGAAATTTTCAACCACTAGAGGGAAATTTTCATGATGCATTCCCTGATAATCTATTTATAAACTTTCTATTTTTTTTATTATTACACCCATCCCAGGATGATCCATTCTAGAACTTCCCATCTAGACATCCAATTCACCCTTTTGAAGAAAACAGTTCTCTATGGTGATGTGAGGGTCACCTTTCAGCAATAGTAATTGACATGGGAATGATAATAAACCATCCAGTCTATCCTTAGATTGACCATAAGCCTGTCATATCAATTGAAAAATATGTTATACAATGTTACACCAAACAATATCAAGGGGGGACTCCATGAACTAGTGTAAACCCTCCATTATGATCCCTAATGGAATATTGAGTGTCATAACTCCATAAGAAAATTCAACAATATACATATGCCTACACACAATATGTACATATATAAAAGAATTAGATACACATAAATCGAAATAATCTGAAAATATAGTAGTGGATACTATGATCTTACCTCTTATCATAGATATTCTAACACTCTTCTTCATTAGTATAGGTGGTATGATATATATCTCACATTAATCAAAACCCAATGAAATAAGCTCACTTCCCATAATAGTTCCACTCCTGTATCATTTTATAACTAGTTCCTGGATACACTATATTTTACCACCACCAAAGTCAGAACAAATAGTACTACCCCAGCTCCTTGCTTGATGAAGAGCTATGAATCCTTCTTCTAAACTTGGTGTTGGATTCAATCACATTCCGCTGAATATTTTAATGATATTTCTATAGAAATTTTGAACATTAACCATAATCCCACATACTCGACACTCAAATGTGTCTCTATATCATTGACTCTGAAGATTTTCATTTCCCCAACACAGATGAAAAAAATGAACCACCATCACTCTTACACTTTCTATAATTCCACTCACAACAAACTTCAAATTGACACTTCCTGCAAACTGTCACTAAACCATTAGGTCAAGAGGTTGAAATTTCCTGGGATTCACACACATCCTTGATTAGGTTTTTTAAGAATACATATAATAATTCACTATATTAGTAATATTAGTCAATTGAATCACATTGACCAATGATCTAATGACATGAAATAGAACTTCATCAAAACATCTCTCCCTCGATGTCTCACCAGCAAGATAAATTGACACAAAACATTAAATCTCTCTAAATCATGCTAAAAATATATAATTATCATTTCTCCCTACTCTAGATGCATAAACTCAATATGTATTTCAACTCTTAGGGTCTTAGAAAATATGTAATTTAAATATTGGATTTTAAATCCATCTAAATAGTATATTGAATAGAATAATCCTTAATCAAAACATTCCCACGAGTTAGTAGATGATCCTCGAATCATATATGTCACAAGATTAACTCTCATATCATAACATGTCTCCAGATTCATGAAAATCACCAATATAGTATGAAGACCCACCTCAATAGCCTATATACCCCCATCCCCCAAACAATGTTGGTGCATGAAACTATTATATTATACGCATAAGTTGTTTCATCAGCGAGGCAGGCAATGGGGATACCAGAACAATATTTATAAATTTTTAGAATCACTTATGGAAATTAGAATAATTACCCATTTCAAGAAATCGGGGTAGTTCCACATGTGGTACTATTGTTGGTTCCAATAGTATCCTACTGACCACCACCATTAGAGCATGGTTGTCACCGCCCTCTGAGAACATTACTAGAGAATTTCTTGCTTGAATGTCCCTAAAATTCCAAAACCTTGCCTTAGAAATGAATCAAGTATTTACTGGTTTAAAAATAATAGCATAGGGCAAGTCAAAGCCTTCTTATTAGAAAGCCTCACCCATCTATATGCTCTTAAAACTAGGACTGGATAAAAGAAATAATCATAAAGAAGAACCATATACACTTCCTACATCCCTATCTAATTCCACATCTAGTTGAAGATATCTATTTCACATCATGGGTCCTGGAATATTTAATCTCCAATGAAATTGAAAATTCCAATTCTCAGAGACCTTCCCATATCACAATTTCAATTTCATTTAAATTCATATTTATATTACATACCTTTTTATAAGGTTGAATCAATTAGATCACCATGTCTGGTCAATAAGGGACCATACAACTTATAAGCCAACGTTTTTTTCTCTATTTAATCTCTACCACAACTTGTTATAGTCCATGTGACCAATGGTACATGAATCAATGTCCTATAATTGACTAATAATGGTCTATTTAGTGGCCTATGTATGAAAAAATATTTATGTTACCGTAGGTACTAAAAGTACCAATTATATCTCACATTCCTCTACAAATATTTTTACCAGGTAACAATTATATCATGCTATGAACCCATAATAAATTTCATGCAGATGAGAAATGCATCCTATATGTCATGGAATATGAATGAATGTGAATATTTTAATGTTCCATTATTTATTAATTAGATGTAATACCCTCATATCATCAAGAAAAATAAAATACCATAATAATAAAAACACATAAAACATTAAGTGTGTCACCCAATGTTGGAATAAAATCCACTATAATAGGTAAAATCAATAAAAATATACCGCATTCTTGGAAAATTGGATTTTCCTCTATGTGGGATAACTATTCCCAATTAAAACCCATTAGTAAATTACAGTTTGTTCCTATTATTCAATTTATTTATTCAAATAGTAATGCATTAAAAGAAAACTCATGTACTACCACTTTGATACATTCTGACCATGATTTCACATAATAGTGTCGCGAGCTAGTGGGTCACATGTCTACAAGAACTGCTCCCGGTTTTCCTGAGGCTGCTATCATTGAGTGAGGGTCTATGGTGGTAAAATGGGTAGAAGATGCCCTAAAAATCAGAGTAACACATCGGTATCACAAACGATTAAATTATCAAAACAAAAATATAAATAAATATAGAAGATAACATTCAATATAATATAATATTAATAATTTCAAAAAGAGTTTCAATTACAATATGATGATCATGTCATGTCTCTATAATAAATGGAAGGCAACACATGGAAACTATAAATCAATAGAATACAAGTATCAAAATGAAAAAGGCCAAAAAAGACAATCTCCAGCTAGAACCATGAGAAGTGGTCGGTCCTATACTCCCTTAATCCAATGAAATAGAAAAATCAATCATCAAAATGTATACTATTGCCTCAGTCCCTACCATCATCCATTAATTCGATCTGGGTACCCAATGGTGGCCTGTGTAGGGAGTGAGACAATACTCAATAGGACACCACCAATGGTGTATATAATAATCAATAATGTGAATAAAAATGAGGTAGTGTGAAATATATCACTTTTATAATATTAATCAATATAAAGTGTCAAATAAATATATCATCATATCTCGACTAACATGTCTCTTTATGAACAATAATCAACCTCTCGTAAATAAGGGATAATATTGTAATGAAATCATATTCATGGGATAACTATTAATCAGGAAAAATAAGGTGTCATACTATCTAGTATTACCAATATAATAAAAAACTCATAATAAGGATATATAGAAAGCATGATAATTCATACACAACATTAATTCCATTTAATCATGTTTCATTCCTTAAGGGAAAAAATTCATGGTATTAATGTCTATATAATCCACATCAAGCCCCTGGGTAATCTCAATGGAATCTTGGTAAATTCATGGGTGGAATCCAAGGACCTCATACTAGTTTTCCTATGAATGCCATATCTAAGGAGTAGAAATGTATTTAGCATCTAACAAAATTATGACCAAGTGAGAATATATGTCTAAGGAATCCACTACCATATCAATATGGATCCATGGTGTAGAATTGTACATGGAATCCTATTGAATTCGGGTCATAGGAATATAATTTCCACGACATCCACTACCTTAAACAAAATAGATCCATGTTGTAAATTACCATACAATTTGATGGAATTAGGATTTGAGGGGTGGAAATTTCCAAGGAATCCACTACCATTATCAATTCATCATCTTAATTTAGAATCCATTTCATAATTTTAAACAAGCTAGGAGTTCATCCAACCCATTAAACATTTTCCATACAATACATTTAATCATTTTGACACATTTCATAACATGTTTCCACATTGTAAAGAGGCATAATACATCTCCTATAATTCATTAAATTCTCATTAAGGACACCACTAAAACTGGAGATCTCACACACACCCAATGGTGTGGTATAAATGAAGTAGAAACAAGAAAACACCCCATGGGTGGTCCATGTATAGGTCAATGACCTCAAACCAAAATATGGTACTAGTAGGAAATATAAAATAATACAACAAAATAATCTAGATATTGATTTAATTTTATGGGAAACATCATAAATTTCGGAATGTAGGACAATGAAAACAAGGCATATATTACCCCAAACATTGATGGATATGTATATACCACTAACGTTCACTCACACTTAAATATTGTGGTTCTTGGTAAAACATAATCTTAATCCTAACTCAGTATAGTCACAAGAACTAGGATGTTAAGCAAGTGGATGTTGATATTTGACTATGGTAAAACTAACTAGTTCTACCTTAGAGGTGGCTATTCCTTGGTATGGAAGTAACCACAACATAAGTGTGTAAAGATTATCATATTAGGTAGAATGTGTCATATGATATTGATCATATCCTAATCCACTACCATCATGTTGGGGTCGTTCTTCTGAACAGCTCATGGCTAGGGTTTATCAAATGAATTGAATATACATTTTTTATACCGATTACTATTATTAGTATTACCAAGTTTTGGATTAGAGATTCATTAAATTATGGTCGCGATACTTTCGACCATTACCCTGGGTGGTTTATCAACACTTGATAAAATATATTATATATAGATAAAATTTAAATTCAATCTAAATATGCTAATAAATATTGAAATTAGAAAAACATACAATGATTAATATTAACCAAATAATGAGCATTCAATTAAGAATGAGTAATTAAAATCTTAAATCAAACACAATTCAATTAAATACATACTTGAAATACGAATGAGAATGAGTGCAGTAATGGTTCATTGATGATCAGTGATTAAAAAAATGAATGTATGGAGAATAGAGTCAGTTGTCAAAAAAGGAATGACGAAAATATCTAAATCAATCCACAATGAATGTATTAAAGTAAAACAATTAAATAGACTTGAATTAATTTGATTTTGGGGAGAGTGAGTAGAAGGAAATGAGAGAAGAATAAAAGGAAAACATGATATTTAAATATTATTAAAATATGGTGGACTATTTTGTATATATTAAAGGAATATTAAATGACATATAATAGTAATTCACATCATGTTATGACTATCCATAGTTTTATCCAAAAATTTTAAATTAGTGTGTTCCTCATGTGTATCTTGTTCGAGATTTGGATCTATGACTCCTTCCACGATCTGTAATACGATGTCATATTTTGATGCTTCATTCGACTGGAGTGAAATATGATTTTATTGTTTCGCATAGTGTAATGAGGATTCATGCTGTGAAACATTCCATTAAATTGAAAATCTTTACAACATGGATTCATGGCTTTCCTCATGTGGTGAAATTATATCACATGGTGTGTAATGCAGTTTCACAAAGTGTAATAGCCAATTTTTCTGCATTTCTGTATATTTTCCTTTTAACATTGAAATACTTTTTCCTATAATAATAAACACATACCAGGTAAATTATAGAGTACATAATTAAAAATAACTACTCAAATGAAAAAAAATGTATATATGATTTCATCATATCAAATTCCTCCACACATGAACATTTTCATTTCACTGTAGGAAAACTAACCTATACCAATGGTTTGGAACCGTTGGTATAGGCCTCCAAACCGTCGGTATAGCATATTCCAACGGTTTGGAGAACCGTAGGCAAGTAAGTTGTTGGGATAGGGTCATACCAACGGTTTTTGGAAAACCGTTGGTATAAACCTATACCAACGGTTATGAAAATTTTTGGTATAAGTAATATGAAAATCTATACCAACGGTTCCATAAAAACATTGGTATATGTATTTCAGAAAAAACATTCGGTGGGATTTGATCTCAGGACCACTAGTTTATCATTCAACGACCTAACCACTAACCTAACATGACTTTTGTGAACATAATTTCATAAATATATATGTGTATTATCATAATTATTTTAATGTTTGATTTATATAATGTTCTCGGTAAGAATATTAGAAAATAATCAAAGGACCTATACCAACGATTGTCAAAACCATTGGTATAGACCAATACCAATGGTTTTGACAACCGTTGTTATAGGTCCTATGAATTTTGGAGAAACTTAGTTATATGGGGGACCTTTCACAATTGTTTGGCCAAACCGTTGGGATGAGTACCCACCCTTTCCCAACAGTTTGGACAAACCATTGGGAAAGTGGCCTCAAAGTATACTTTTCCCAACGGTTTGGCCAAACCGTTGGGAAAGCCATACCCATTCCCAACGGTTTGGCCAAACTATTGGAAAAAATGGCCAAAAAGTGGACTTTTCCCAATGGTTTGTCCAAACCATTGGAAAAGAAATACACATTCCAAATGGTTTGGCCAAACCGTTGGAAAATGTGGCCACATAGTGGAATTTTCCCAACATTTTGGCCAAACCGTAGGGAAATCCATACCCTTTCCCAACAGTTTTTGTAAACTGTTGGGAACAATGGCCTCAAAGTGGACTTTACCCAAAGGTTTGGCCAAACTGTTGGGAAAGGGGACCTATACAAATGGTTTTTACAAACCGTTGGTATAGAAGAGTTAGGAAAGGTCATATTTCCAGAAGTGTTTCCTCAAGAAAAAACATATCAACAAGGATTTCAAAAAGGCAAGAAATTTTTAATATGAGAACCTTTCATTATATCCAGGTAAATAAAATTAAGTGTAAGAAGAAAAATTCATTCTATATAATCATCATTTCATAAAATATTAGGCATGGATCTTAGCTTAGTTATTAAAAAAAATTCATAATCCATTAATCAAAATTTCATAACAGTTCCTCGAACTCTATAACCATTTTCAAATTACTTCACAATGAATTTTCTCTCATCACTCAGGGTGAAATCAAACTAGAGTTATGCTCTTACCCTGAGTACATAATCTTAAGCAATGGATTGCATTGGTTCTATAATCTCTGTTTCATAAAGACAAATAAAAAATCAATCATGAGGGCTTCAAAAACTACATTCTAATGACTATGATGTTTTGGTTAACTATGTAAATAGGGAAAAAATATAAAAAAGGAGGGTAGGATCTGGATTATAATACATTAATGTCCTGAAAAATGTAATAAAATTACTCCTCAATATCAAATAAACCCCACACTATTAGTAGCTTAGGTTTGATCAATTTATATATATCTAGTGAGTGAAAAAGTGTATCATTTTCCATTATTTTTCAATTTCATTTTTATTTTTCGAAATTCATATCTAAGACAGATGTCTCATCCATCCACTAACCAAATATAATCCCTCAAGGGATTAATATGTATGGAAATGGCGATTTTTGACCTTTCTAATACACAACCCATGTCAATTTTACATTTTATTTTTTATATTTCAAAGGATGGAGATACATATGAAATGCTACAAAGTACCCATGAATCACAATCAAATGGTCTGATGAGTAACACAATACATCTACAAAGTAAAATCATCTAACATTGACTGAAAACATCCCTCACACATTCTCAAAGTAATTCGATTCATTATACAAAGAGAGGGGTATAAAGTGATAATCATCATGGAATAACGGCATCATATAAGGTCTTTCATAGAAACTGCAGGCTTAATGATGGAAATATGTAGTGAAGGTCTCAAGAAAAATTATCTTAACAAATATTAGCTTAATCATTTTAAAATTGTATATGTTTAGTCAAATCCTCAATAATATCTCAATGCATGTTTTTTTGGTTTACAAATCCCAGGTTTCACTCAATAAATATGCCCCAAAAATAATATCCAATTGTATGCACATAATCTTCTCATAAAGGGGATTAAATAATTAAATGGTATTCAATGAGGTAATAAAACCATGTAATAAGTCAATTAATAGTAATATCAAAAAAAATCATTGTTGAATCAAATTACTAAGCTCATCAATTCTTCATCAAATATAAACATGAGAAAAAAATGGATTCCAACCATTCAAAACATGTATTTTTATTTAATTTAGAATTTTATAATAATTTATATGTTTTTAGCATGATTTTAAATTGATTAATTCCACATTTGTAAATGAGAATGGGAAAACATCAAGTCCATTTAATGTAAATCTCATGACCCCCCCCCCCAACATAGAATGGGGTATGATCTACAGTATTTATATATGTATTATGAGAGGTTTATGGATGTCATATATTAGATAAATGAAATGGAAATTGAAAAATTAATTTCTAGTGAAATTTAGAGATCACTTTAATAAGTTTCATTCCATGAAGTAACCTTGGATTTAATGATTTTAAATTTGGGATACATATAAAATAGGTTACAAATAAAAAACTACACTACATTGAAAATTTTCCCCTAGGTTTGAAACATTGTTAAGAAGAAATATAGGTATTTTTACAGTATAATGAGCAAGGAAAACTAGTTTTATTTAAATGGAGTTAGGTTTCTTAAATAATGATAAAAAAGGAATCCTGGAAAAATTAAAAGGACTATAGAAATACAATCACCATGAATAAACAAATGAGAAAAATAATTAAAAATGGATTTCCTCTCATAAAATGCTAATAAATGATATCATCAGTCATAAGAATGGACCAAAGTTTCAGAAAATGATGTCCATTTAAATAGTGTCTCCTTTTTGACTTCAACAACCCATGGAGGTGTCCTCGAGATCAGAGGGTATATTGGATGGATTGATCATTTTATGTGCTTACCATGAGTTGATATAGTGTGGAAGTAAGGGATCCTAAGATCATGCTTTTGGATACTACGCATCAATCTCCCATGAGATCTCATGAATTTGACATTCAATATCAATATTATGCTGAGTAACTCATCAATCTAAAATAGTTGGTGGTACAAGTGCATCAACACCTGTAGAAAAAAGATAGGATCTGGAAATGGCTACTATAAAATTGTAATTATTTGAAAAATAAGCCATGTAAAGTTGAGAGCAATTAGATTAATATATATAGAAAAGGTGTAACATTAAAGAAGTAAGTGATTCAAAAAATAAATATTAATATCAAAATCCTTGATATATATGACTAGAATAGATATGGGTATGGTGATTGACTAACATAATCTAGAAGACTCGAAAATCTCATATAGGATCCAATCTCAATCAGAGGGTTGTTATACCTATAATACCTGGTCAGTGGTAGTGATGTTATAAGGGGATGATAGGTTATCTAATGGAGTAGGTATCATCATGATGGTAATATTATCTTTAGTAGGTGGTGGGGAGGTGATAATCCTCAGCGGGGTCATGTGTTTGGAATCTTGATCAACAAATGGAACCTCGGTGGATGTGGTGGGGGATAGTCCCTTTCCATGTAGAACATACCCAACAAGGTCCTCCTGGTCAGAATTAGAATCATAATCTCTCATGTAAGTTCATCCTAGGATGGGGGTGGGTAGGGTGGTATGAGAGGAGGGGATGGAAATTGACGGTTGTGGCTAAGATATTGTGGGAGATGATGGTGGTGGAGGGGTGATGAAATGTGATAGCCATAAAAAGGTAATTTGTATATTTTTCAAGATCCATATTAGATTCTCTAGGATGAAAATTTTCATGCCCCATAAATCTATTATGTAGAGATGGGTGGGTGGATTAGTAATGGATATGGTGGTCATAGAAGTAGATATATGGGACATAGGGGTAGGACATGACGTGGTGTGTAGAGTGGGTGAAGAGTTTGCAAAATGATCTACTGGTTCCTCATCAACTGCCTCATACAGTCTTGGAACCCATCAGTAACTATCATCATCTCTAACTAGAAGATGAATAATGGGATAATGGGTATAATTAGAAAATTTATAGACTCCATCTATCCAAAGGGATGTGTTTTGAAGGGAAATTTCAAACACACCAAGATGGAGATCTAGGTGAGTGATGAATGAACCTCCAATAAATGTACCACTAGTCCATTGAGGGTGATATAAATTGTAATATATGAACTTAGAATCCATATTGATGGAATTTCCACCCATGGATGATTCTAAGATGAGGATTTCTATCTGGCTCACACTGTCATGAGATTCTCCCCTACCATACCTTGCGTGTTTCATGGTGTGATGAAGGATCCTGAGTTTTGGGCAGCATAACTGGGTCAACTTGGAGATCCTAGGATCATGCTCAGTGTGATAATCCCATGAAATCATCCACCACAGTCACCTTTATTCAGACTATGAAGACCCGAGCTAAAGGGTATGAAAAACAGCAGATGCATAAAAGTCCTTTGTTCAAATGTTGAGGCCTATCCCGAATTCAGAAAGTGAAGGATCATGAGGTCAACCTCCAAGTCTAATGTGGAGGATGTCAACTATGACTTGATATATAGAGATAAAATAAAGGAACATCTCTCAGTGTTTCTCCTCACGTAGCTCAATAATGGATGGAATGTGATGATGGTTGAGGAGTTGTAGAATTTCATCACTGAAATCAAAGTGATCGAGGATGACCATGTCATTTGTTTTTTTACCTCATTTGTTTTGCCTACATCCAGTTAAAATAAAAATTATTCTTGGTTATGGATAAATGATGAATTAGGTGAAAATACATGTTTTATTCCCCATATTAATCATTAGAGTTGGAGTTAGACTATACCAAATTCATGGGCTTAGAATGGGTAGAAGTGGGGGTTGGGGGAGGAAACCTGAACATGTGATAGTGTGGGAGGTGTAGAAACTTGTGGATGATTCATTAGTAGTGGGTCATTGTGTTCTGACACTAAATCTGTAGTTTTAGGCCACATGTTTTTTTGTCATTGTAATTCTAGGAATAAGGCATAGAGGTGTGGATGAATAGGAGGATGGTGTGGGGCTGGTTTAGGGTGAAAGGGACGAATTGATGGGGGGTTTTGAGTGCATGACCAAGAGGGAGGAGGTTAGGTTAGGCCATGGGGGAGGATGTGTTTCGTTTTTTAAGGGATAAGGGGGTTTTTAGTAGAGATAAGGGAGGAGGGGGTGTTTGGGTTATGCAATCGATAGAGAGGGAAGGGGAGGGGTTGCAAGACCGATTGGGAGGGGTGGGGAGGGATCGCAGGAGGGGCAGTGGGTTGAGATTTGTCCCTAGGTTCATGGTCTATTTTTAAAAATTACTTCATTTAATTTCATGAAATGTAATGAAGATTCACGTCATGTAATTATGGGTATTATAAACTTTTGGAAGAAAATGTGGAGGTCATAAAAAATGGTTACATGATGTGTAATTGACATTTTTACATTGTTTTTCTTCAAACCCTAGTCTTTAGTTCTCGAAATTTCCTATGATTTCCAAAGGCTTATTGTAACCTAATCTATCCTAAGGTCATATATCATGGGATACTTCTAAGTTATTACTTCTTTTAACATTTAGAGAAACACAGTTCTAGGTTTAGATGAATTTTAGGTAGATGGAATGGCCTTCATAGAAGGGTTCAAGATATATTTTTAATATTTGACCAATGACATTTAATATTAGTCCACCTTCCTTATGAATTTCAATGGTTCCTTAGGGAAAACATGAATTACTATGAAGCATCCTGACCATCTAGATTTCAATTTCCTAAGGAACAATTTTAATCATGAATTGAAGAATAATACCTTATTTCATGTGTAAAAGATGTTACATTAAATGCATTGATCATGCCACTTCTTTGTTTTTTCATTGCATATCTTATCATTTTTATAAGAATATTTAATAATTTGTTCCAATTCATCGAATTGTAGCATCTAAGGTTTTATTGATTTTTCAGAATCCAAAATTAAAATTCTTAATTGCCTTGTATGGGTGATTCTCTAATTCAATTAGAAGATGAGAAGGATTTCCATAAACAAATATGAAATGTGAGGTGCTAATGGGTTTTTATTACACAATCATGTTTTCCAATAGTGAATCATCATGTTTCATACTCTAGTTACATAGACATTTTTTCAGGGTATTCTCCATTATTTTTCTGATTTCTCTATTTGGAATGTTAACATTCATGCATGGTTGTGTCTATTAGAGTGTTCTAGTGTTATAATGGATTCCATATTTTTTCAGTAGTAACTTCATAGATTGATTAATAAAATTTGTTCCCCGATCATTAAAGAGAAATCTAGAAAATCTAAAACTTAATAACACTTTCTTTTAAGGAAAATTCCTGAAGCCTTTTCTTTATCATGTGATGTGGAATCAGCTTCTACCCATTTAGAGATGTAGTCATCTCTAACAAGAAAATAGGACTTTACATGTGAATTGGGAATTGGTCACATGAAATATAATCCCCATACATTGAATATTTCAACTTCTATGATTTGGTGTTGGTTCATTTCATTTCTATTTCCAATGTATTCAGTTTGGTGGCACCTATAACATATTTGACAGTAATCCCTTGCATCTTGATGTAGATTGTACTAGAAAAGTCCACTTTTTAGGATCTTGTCTACCACGTGTCCTGATGCATGATGTCCTCTAGTTGGGGATGTGTGGCACATTTATATCACAATTGGGTTTTCATTATCTATAATGTAATGTTGCAATAAACCATCGCTGTGGTACTATAATAGGAGTGGTTCATCCTAGTAGTGTTGTTCCAAATTAGCTTAAAATTATATCCTTCACTAGTAGGGGAGATCATAGTGAAGAAATATTTGGGGGAATATAATTATTAATATACAAAACCATGGTTGTAATTTTATTTTGGAAATTGTTTCATCAATTAAATAGACATCGATGTCAATATCATCATCATCTTCGATGAGTGGTAGAATAATTTGGTATAGATGATCAGTGATCACATTATTCGACCTTTTTTATCTTTGATGAAAATATCAAATTCATTGAGTAGGAGGATCCACTTTATCAACCTTTTCTTGGAATCCATCTTGATCATTAAATACATGAGGTAGGTATGATATGTGTACACAATAACCTTATACAAAAACAAATAGAAACCAAATTTCTCAAAAATATACACTAAATCCTAAAGTATATTATCCATAGTTGTGTAGTTGACTTGATATTAATTCCATGTGTGGCTGACATAGTACATAGGAAATAATATCTTACCAAATCATTCTCTAAAAACAATGCCGACAACAAATTCATTGATATTACACATTAATTCAAATTCCTTGTCCCAGTCATGTGAAAGGAATATAAAGGAAATAGTCAGGATTTTCATTAAAGTATTTAATTCATGCGTACATTATTTAGGGAATTAAAATAAAAATTCCTTTGAAAATATGTGTGTCAATGGGTGGGAAACTTTTTCAATGTTTTTTACAAATTGCATTTAAATCAATCATAGCTGAGAAAAATCTATATACCATTAACTTTTGATGGCTAAAGAAATTATTTAATGGCCTTTTTCATAGAGGGATAAACTTTTATGGTCTCTTTTGAAATTTTATGTATGTGGAATGTGACTCGTTGAACCATAAAATTTGATTTTTCCCAACTCAAAAGTATACATTTCTCTTCAAAACATCATAGGACAAACCCACTATTTATTAGGAAGACGTGAAATGAATGTCTATAAACTGAAAATTCATCCATGAATATTTATAATAATTTCTCCACCATATCATGGGATATATGTGTAATACATATTTGAAATTTTCTTGGTGAATTATAAATATTTAATGACATGTACTTATAGGCAAAGGTTCTAAATGGAAATGTGAATATTGTTTTAGAGTAATCAGTCAGGTCAACAACAATCTGATTTTATCTCAAATATCTATCCAGAAAATAATAAATTTATTTTACTGCTAGCCTTTTTAGAATTTGATCCTTGAAAGGCATAGGGAAATGATGTTTTAGAGTTTTCATGTTCAAATTTATTTAATCAATGAAAACTCTCCATCACGTAAATGTTCTTGTTATAATCACTTCATTTTCACCTGTTTTCTCATGTGAGAAAGACTTTCTTCAAAACTAATTATAGCAGTCTCACCCACTCACTTTCATAGATCGAAAAGGTTATAGTATAATATTTAAATTTCAATACATCATTTTAACAACTTATTTCATTGGTGGTGTGAGTCTCCTTTGATGTTGGTGTTTGGGTTTTTCACCTTCCTCAAGCATAATTTTATTGGTTATTTAATCAGGAATGAATAATTTCATTTTAGACACTCCCTAGGAAATTGATTTCATATGTCTTTTCAAGACTCAAACTAGTTTTTCCTCTTGTAACTGAGATTTTTCAGAGTTAATGATTACATGTATAGAGGTTAACGATCCTAAGTATGAATACATAAGAGTACTAGGTAGAAGATTCAACTCCAGTATTGGTGTTTGAATGATTGAGAGTAGGAATGGTGGGAAAGTATCCATTGATAGTGTTTTATAGAATCTATCATCCTCAAAATAATAATCTTCTTCTTCATAAGGGAGTGATTTCTCACTATCTTCTTCCATGTCCATATATTCATTTATCTCTTTGGTAACGGCGATAGTGTTGCAATCAAAAGCATTATCTAATTGTTTGAATGCTTTTATGTGTATGAATAATACCTATTCTTATGTGACTTGAATGTTTAATCACAATTTATTTACATACACTAGATAATTTCTTGTGGCTGGGAATGTTCTTTCATGAATAATTGGGATTTCACATTATTCTTCTATGTATAAAACCATGAATTGTACTTGAAATTAGAACTTTTTAAATTTATCTAATTCATCCTAGAGAATTAATGAGGGTAATTTACTAATTATTCTATATGTTTTAGTTCCAATCAAGTTGGTTTGATCTCTTGATGCCCCATATTTTAAAATACACTCATCGGTATGAGGTTAATAATTTACATTAGATTACACAATGATCTTCTAAATTTATACTCTCTAATAGCACATTACATTTTAATACTTATTGTCTCTCTCATAATAAGTGGAACTTATTTTTGAAAAATAGCAGAACATTCTTCATTTAGGGATATGAAAACTAGATCTTCCATTTTGATTTTATTGTAAAGTAGATATTTTTAGAAATTGGCATAAACAGACATTAGAAAAATTGCCTCTACAAAGGGTATGTTGATATAAAATTTCATGAACATTTCCATGAACTTCATGATTTGTTCCTAGTTTATTCATTTTCATTCTCTTTCTAGAAATGGAAATTGTGGATTGTATGGTGGTGGAGAAATATAGACAGGTTCATTTGGTTTCATAGGTGTTTGGGTGTTTGTGGCTGGTGATACCACTTAGGGTATTACCTGGGGTCCCATAAACTCATTATTCTACAACTAGTGAATGGTTCTAAGGTTCCTTATCACATTATTCAACCCCTTCACATGGTTGATTAAAATAAAAAAAATTCCACTTATCAGCACTAAAACCATAGAATCATCCCTTTAGTATGTCTCTATATTACCATATAGATTACCTCATGGTCTGCCTGATAGAGTCGTTGAGATCAGACCCAACTGAATTTGGAGATTTCATAGGGTAGATCATTAGTTCGACATCTATGTCTCTTGAGAAATAATTTGATATTCTGCTTTTTGACAAAAATTATCGAAGATATTCTCTATGTTACTATGAAGATAATCAATTAGTTAGTGAGGTCTTGGTTTAGATGATTGAAACTATTGATGTTCTCTGTATGGTAAAAGGTAGTTGTTGTTTTTTATGTGTTGGTCTATGAATAGGGTTCATGGGTGGGTATGATATTGGTACATGAGTATCAATTGGTGCTTGATGACTTCTCTATTGATAATTTCCCTTGTTTTTTGGAGTAGATGCTGAGCTGTCCTCTGCTAATAGAACTTTTGATGTTGTTGTAATGGTGGGTTTTTATTATAATTGATTTAATATCAATCATGAGTTTTTTGTTATTCGAATCAATTTTTTATGAATTGTTGTATAAGTGCGGGCCATTACGCATTTTGAATGACTATATGTCCATTAAAAGTGTAGGTGGGGATGGTGTGGAGCCAGCTATAATAAAATGATTTTTTTTGTGATTGGTTCAACATGATGTACATGTCTTTTAATTTCATCCACGTGGTGAATTTCATGATTAGGTTGTCTATAATCATTCTACCACAAGCTGGAATTGTGGAATACTTTATCTAAAATTGGTCATCATATTGAACAATATCCATCCACGATCATTATCATCGACAACTATGTGTGTTGTAGGTTAGAGGCCTTGGTAGAATGTTTGGAGATGGATCCACATTTCTAGTACAGGGTGAGGAAACATCGTCATTAATTTATTTTATCTGGCCCAAGTACAACTGGTAGATTCACCATCAATCTAAGTGATGTTTTGTATATAATTCTTGAGCTACCATGTCTAGATTTGTAGGAATTATTTGTGAAACAACATTTCAATAGACCATCCCAAGTCATGATTTTCTTAGTGGGATTGACTCTTGTGTCAATCCTTGGATCAATCTTGCAGATATAAGGAAATGATGTGAAGTATTATTATATCAGAATAGACTCCCTAGTTGTAAAAGGTATCTCATACATTGAGTAAGATTGAAATGTGTTCATTGCAATCTTCACATTGAATCCCACTGAACTGGACCATGTTCTTGATCATGTGAATTAGTCCATGATTTATTTTAAGGTGTGGGTTTGACTAGGAGTGCCCACAATACTCATCATAGAACCATGTATTTATGTAAATCCCTAATGAATAATATTTCACTCTTATTGTGTTTGAATATCAAGTGGATATATGTTGGGTGGGTTTGGTGAGTTTGATTAAATTTTACTTGCATGACTGCTTCCGTAATCCATGATTGAACGGTGGTCTATAGAGATGTACTATTCAATTTTAGTCTCAAAAGCTACATTTTATTGTGCTTCATGGCTCCTTGAACGATCTGAATGACCCCGATGCATTCTATTATCTAAAAGTAGTAGTGAAGTAGTATTGTCCGAATGAAAAGGTAAATAAAATGAAGAGGGAAATAGTGAAAGATATAGGTAATACCATGCACATTGGCTAATGGTTTCTAGTGTAAATAATAGAAACCCCCAACAAAAATGAAAAAATTTGATGTGCCACACATCTCTTTTAATTCATGCAGATTGCATTCATATTATTTTATATTGTTTCCCAAAACTTCACTTTCAACTGAGCCGTAGTATAGTGATATTGTAGGGTTGACAACATGGGCAATTGAGCTAAAAATTGTATACTTTTACTTGTAAATATTTTTTGATAATATTCCTCATGAGTTTGGTTCTTTTTGGAAAAACTATTTTTAAATACTTATTTTTTGGTTTCTGAGATGGATATGGGATTCTGGACATTCATCAAAACATTCTGTGGTCTGTTTTTCCAAATGAAATGGAAATAAATTTTTTGTTTTTCCTGATTATTATTCTTAGTATTACCATGTTTAGGATTAGAGATTTATTAAAATCATACACCCCTAATTTCAAACCTTATGCTTGGTTTTTTAACCACTCATGCTGAAATTTATTACAAATAGATAATGATTTGAAATCATGCTTAATATGCTAAGAACGATTGAAATTAAACAAAACATGAAATGATTCAGACTAACCAACTAAGAGCATTAAATTAAGACCTCATAATTTAAATCTTAAATAAAACACAATTTAATCAAATAATATCTTGAAATAAGATTGAGATTGAGTGTAGTGAAGGTCTGTTGATGATCAGCGCTTGAAAACACACACATACAAAAAACGGAATTGGTGGTACATAAAGGAATAAGAAATAGTGTTGAAATAAATCCACAATGATTTAATTAAAGTAAAGAAATTAAGGTTACATGAAATAATTAGATTTTGGGAGAGAGAGTAGGAGGTAATGAGAGAATAATGAATGAAAAAGTTTAGTCCAACTTCGTAAAATCTAGTGTGCTACTATTATATTTATAGGCAGAATATTACATGATGTGTAATAGTAATTCACATCATGTAATGTAGATCCACAGTTTTATCTATGGATTTTGAATTTGTGTGTATCTTGGACATATATCTTCAGATATTTGGATCTTTGAATCCTTTCAGGACATGTAACATGATGTCACATAGTAAAGCTTCCATTAGCTAGAGGGAAAATGATTTGAATGATTTATGTCATGTAATGAGAATTCACATTGTGTAAAATTACACATCATTTAAATTCTTCATGAAATGGATTTGCAGCATCCAACATGTGGTGAAATTATATTACACATAATGTAAAAAAGTTTCTAGATGTGTAATTGCCAATTTTTCTCCTTTTATAATTTTTTCCTTTGAACCTTTAATGTTTATTTCCTGAAATAATCAGCACAAAACAGGTTCATTATCAAGTAAATATTTGAAAATACTTAGTCAAATGATAGCACAATATATATATATGATTTCAATATATCAAGCACCTACCATATACCTAGGGTGGAAAACTCATTCAGTATCGACTTCTAAATCGGTCCATATTGGGAATCAGAGGATGAACTAATGAAATACATTTAAATAAGGAATATAATATTACACAAAAAAATAAATATATCATGGAAAATAGAAATTTAAAAGGAATAACATTATTTATGAACTAATAGGCATGCATCCAATGAGACCAACAGTGAAAGAAATAGAGTTTGGTTTATAAAACAACCCCAGAGCATAGGATTATTCTTCATGGGGGACACATTAATGTGAGATAATGGAGGGCATGATCCTCTACTGAAAATAATATGCACTTTCTATTATATTAAACAATGGACAGTTGGAATTTTCATGGTGTTTAAATCAATTACACATTTTATAAATATCAAGCATTCCATTATGGGAAAATCTCACTACACGTCATGAATTGGATATTCCAAGACATTACACATCATTCATTGAATATATATTCTGTATTCCCAATACAAGACATCTACTTGACCTCTATAAAACCTTCATCCCACTACTTCCTTCCAAAACAATCCAAACATCCAAAATGCCCTCCTTTAGGTTTTAATGAAGAATATAACAGAAAAAAAAAGTTTATCTTGTAAAAATAAAAATAATCTATACCTCACCAAAAAACCATGCATCCTATACTATATTATTCCAATACAAAAACCTTTCTCCCTAAAAACCCTACCAACTTATTATTTGAATTTTTTTTCTAAATATATTGAAATAATGATAAATATGTAACCTAAAGGGAGATATTTGATAGAAATTGGTAACCCTATCCGACCTATTTCTATTTTATTTCTTATTTTATAACTATAAAATATTCATCAAACATAATTAAAAAACAACATAAATATATTTTATATATGGAATTGTTGTTATTATTATTATTATTATTCTATAACCCTCTTTCATTTAATTTTCTATCTCATTGTAAATTAATAAACTACTCATACATGATAGTAGTCTACCAACCCCATAAAGTTATGTGTATCATTTTCATCACCTGATCATATAGCTCATTAGAAATATGAAAAAAATGAAACTAAATTTAATTTAGGGCATAATTATTATTATTTAATGAAATCATTTTCATTCCATTTTATACATCATTTCAATTTGGTATTGGTAACATCTCTTGTACGTCCAAGTGGAATACTTCCTCTATGAAGTGATATGATTCATTTTTAATCACCACCATAAAAGAAAGATTATAAGTTTGTATCAAATATGAAATATAAAACATAATTATAAATTTTTATAATTTTAATGTCATCTAATTTATTTATTTTCAACCCATTAAAATATTTAAAATGATTTTCATGCCTATGTAACAATTACCATCTCCATGAAATGATGTAGTTTCTTATTCATGACCGAATTAAGTGGTTTGTTTTAAAAATTATTAAATTAAAAATTTTGATAAAAATAAACTATTTTAAATTTTTTAGGTAATGTAACCAATACCACATAGACCAAAATCAATTCCTTGATGTGGTTTTGAGGTTATAAATTGAATGTTCCCAAAAGATCCAGCATGAACATAACAATTTTAGTAACAAAATAAAATATTGTAATATATGAAATAAAATTAATAATAATAATAATTAAATGTGAATAAATAAATTTATTTAAAATATATAAATATAATATAATTTTATTATTAATGATTTCGACAATGTACTATCCATTAAAATAGTTAAGGTATCTTATTTTTCTTTAAAACCTTTTTTTCTATTTTTATTTTGAAACTTTTTCATACATATACCTATTATTGAAATTTTTTAACAATTATTTCATTTTTTTAATATATAATATTATAGTTAATATTTATAATATTTCTAATTTTATAATATGTGTTTGAAAAGGAATCTTGTAAACATTTACCAGACTATTCATTTAGAATTTTTTCCCAAAGTGAATTTTTTTTAATGTATATCACATGAACTATTTTTTCTTCCATAATAGTCAGTATTCATCAAAATTAATAATCTATAAAATCGTATAAATATTTTCATTGAAAAAATATCTCTCAATATTATGGAATCTAAAAAGTGTTTTTTGAAGGATTGAAATACTTTTTCATATCTTTTTTAGATGATAGATAGAGTTATATATTGTATGATATGATGCTAATTCAAATGATTTTTAGTATTGAAGTAAATTTTATATATATTATTCGTGAAATTTTTATTGTAAATTTAAATTAAATTATGCATGATCTTGATATAATTTTTATGATGGGGGTACATGATAAAGCTCTCCAAAGCATTGGAAAAAATGACAGAGTCTTTCGGTTATAGGTTACTCTTAAGAGATATAATAATTATCTTATTAGGATATGAAATTGTTTGGATTACTATAAGGTTTACAATTAGGATAGTTTATAAATTTACCAACTTGATTTTTGTACAATTTTTTTAAATTAAATCTTCATATTTTTTAATTTATAAAATTGAGTTCATTTTTTAGGTAATGTTAATTTTCTTTTAAAAATATAGGATAATGTATTGTTTTTTATATAAGTGTAATTATGAGTTTTCATGTGCTCTAAAAAACCATTATCATTATGATATTTAATATATAATTGTATAAATGAAATTTAAAAATATATGAAGAAATTAATTTTTATCCATGGAAAAATAATTGGATCAAATGTCTATAGTGAAAATGAAAAATCACCTTATAGATTATATGGTTTAAAATAGTGTAAAAGATTTATTTTTATTTAGGTACAAAAACTATAATTGTTTTTCCGTTTTCTTATTTGATATAATTGATAATTTCCATCACTTCCTTAACAAACTAGCTAGATCAGCTTAAAAAGTTTCAAACATCAAGATCTTCAGTAACCCTCTTAAGAGATTTTTGGTCTTAATAAATAATATTGATCATTACAAGACATAGATATAAAAAATTACAAATATTCCTAAAAATTATTTGGAAATAATTGACAAAACAAGTTTCTCCATTTTCCACCATTTTGTATCCTTTTTTAGATAGTCTCTATTTAATTTTTCATTGTCTGTTAATCCTTTCTGATGGTCTCTATCTGATTTCAGTTTGTCTAATTATCCTTTGTGTACTTCATCTAGCCTTTCAATTTTAACTAAATATTTGTCTTATTACATATATAGTATAAATCCATTTGGTGTAACTTTATTTGATGAAAGAAATAATACCATGTGCACTTTCATGCTTCCATCAAGTAGGAACTGAATCAAAAACTTAGAACTTCTCCTCTCCCTAATGGAACTCTATCTAATGAAACGAGGATCAATTTTCCAATTTGTAATCAGTAATCATATGTGAATTTTCTTCATCCTAAAACAAAAATACAATAGAATCATATCCTTTAAATGAAAGAATCATAGTGTAACCCTTTACCTATGTGTGAATAGGGTCAAGTATAATGCAATTTTCACTATTTTTTATATGTGAACCTATATAGAGAATGGGAGGGAAATCAAATTTATTTCTTAATAAACGAAATTTAAGTTTCAAATATCCTTTGTATTTTAATTTTACTGAATACGAATCAATAGTTATGGAACATTCATTAATACTTTGGATTCATCATCAAATTAAAATATCCTCTATCTTCATCGAATTTTGGTAAACATGATGTCTTGGTAATCACACGTTAATTAAAATCTATCTATAAATGGTTGTTTATGATTTTATTTAGTATCTATCTAACATTTGGTATACCTACATCATTCCCTATCCAATTTCTTCATTAATATTTCTCATATTGTAACGACCCAAAGATTCATTAATGGAAAATCCCTCTTGATCCAGTTAAATGTCTCTTTATAATTATTTTTATAAGATGTCAACTTCTTTGGTTTTATGATAAGAGTTGTGACCCTTACTTTTTTAGCCGTTGAAAAATTATCACATGATTAATATAAATATAAGGCTTTAACAAACCCAATCTTACTCAGACAAAGGAAGCGATGGCCTCATCCAGCAGAATTGCCCCATACGAAGCCCATTTGTCGGAGCCCAGAAAAGATGTGGCATCATTGGGCTTCGACCTTGACCAAGACCAAGTTGAGCTTCATTATGTCAAGCTCTAATGTGACCATCTACGGGAAAAGTGGAAGTTGATAGAGATTACCACTCGAGCTATGTTATCTGAGCCACCCCAAGAGTCTGTCACCATCGCCCACCTTACCCTTAGGTCTTATGCAGCTATTTTAAGGGGTTATGTAACAAATAAGTAGTACTATGTTCATGTAAATTATTTTTTTTGTATATAATAATGAATATAATTTCTAGTCATTTTTGATACATTGTAAATAGTTTTTAAAGTACAAATTCTGTTTTTAGTTATTATTTAATTAAGAATTCAATTTTATTAAATTAATGGATTTTTGAATTAAATAATATTTTAATAAAATATTATTATTAATATTAAAATAATTTTTATTTTTAAATATAAATGATCTTACAATTTCACGAATGCAATTAAAATTCTTATTAATGTTTGAAAGCCATTTCTGTCAAAACCCGTGAATTTTCGATAAATATTGGGTTTTATTTTAAAAGTGAAAATTAACATATTCAGAAATTTTTTTAGATAAAATAAATGTCATTTATGGAATCAGGACGTCGAAATTATCCAATGGTGAACTTTTCATAATTTTCTGAGACAGTCAAATTTTTGGGTAAAAATTAAATACCGTTTAAATATATAATGTGTTTTATGAAATCATAATGACCCAATGGTGATGTAATAAAATACCATAAACCTTATGTTCGGAAAATATATGTTTTATCATTAAAATAATTTGATTTTGGGTTTATTTGACTTACTTTTAAAAGCATTAATGGACCCCTCAAGACAAATTCACCACTTTGCCTTTTTAAATTAATTTCCAAGGGAGTGTGACTCACATCCACATAAGAAACCTTATTATTTTAATAAGTTCGGACCTTGGACTTATAAAATATTGTTTTCCTCTTCCCTTTTCCAAAAACCATGGGCAAAAACAATGGGATGGTTTGTGGTTTGGATTAATTTAATGTAAGGGGACCCAAACCTAAATAATAAAAATTCCCTCACCTTTCCTATATAAACCCACCCAAGATCCCACTTCCTCCTCACTAAAATAACTTGGAGATTGTCCAACCTCTGCCCTACTCTCTATAGAATCCTCCCAAGGTGCACTATGCTCCAAGAAGCCTCTCACAAGCCTCTCTCTAGCCTTTTGAAGTACACTTCCAAGTAAGGGTTTTTTTCTTCCTTTCTCATTTTTGTCAATATTCTTTAAGTTGCATTGCCCTTTTAATTTCAATTAACAATGTTGGGGTATGGTTTAGCACCTCCCCCATACTTCCATATTATTTTTTTAATGATGTGAGACCCCTTTCTCTCTCATTAAATGCCTCCCATGTACACCCATTACTATGCCGAAATTCCGAAAGGAACTTCTCTCTCTTCTTTTACATTCAAGCAATACTTTTGTATCATGAATCTAATTTCCATTACAATTTTTTGGACATGTATCTATATTGTAGAGGCCCAAAGCATGATTTACATGGACATTACATTACTTTTTAGGAATACTTAATATATAACAAAAACAGACACACAAGGACCGTAATAGTTTAGTGTCTTTGGAAACTTGGAACATAATATTCTAATCGTGGTGAAAGATCTTCAACATCTTCCATAAAGATCTTCCCCTTTTTTTTCTTACCTAAAACATTTCTTTATATCTTGGGGAAAATAAAACATATAAAGGGTGAGCTCAATTGCTCAGTAAGGGTAAGCATGGATAAAATAAAACAAATCATATACATTTGAACTTAAAAACACAAACATAATGTTTAAACATCAAAATCTTGAGCAATGATATAAAACATGGAAGTGCGTAAGGCATAGATCATAAAAAAACATTAAGCATGATAAAATAGCATGGGAGTAAAACATGTAATTGTGGAAACCATTCAGCACATGTCATGATTTCCATAGTAGCCAAGGCATTGCCGCCAAGACCATCTTAGTGGACAAAGTCCCTTTTCTGAATCGAGATCACTCCTCGTCTCAGTCCTGTAATACTGAACCAGATTAAGATACCATTCCAGACATGTCTATATGATGAGATATAAATATTTACCCAATTCATTGTAGGGAGATATAGGTCCCACCAATCTCATAATGAAATCATTCTTACTTGTGCCACAGAATAAACATACATCATTCATAATAACCCAATAAATAAAATGGGTTTCATAAACATCATCACATCATAACATAATCCATGTTAATGAAATTGATATCATTTCATAATAAGAAAAGTGAATCCATGTAAATAATAGAGACATGATTCTTGAAACATCCACATATGAAATAATGTTATCTTAGATGAAAATGGTTTTGATAAAACACTTGAAATGAATTCTTGAGGAAAATATCCTTTTTTCTTCAAAATAATTTTCTATTCACAAAATGTCATGCAATTTTAAAAGAAAAGGATTTTGTTGAAAATATTCATGAAATCTTTTGTAGGAAGATTCATGAAAATAAGGCTTTATAGAACCGTAAAAATCGTTTCATGCCGTATACGTTAAAAAAACATTCTTCTCGTACTTTTGTCGGAAAAGTCAAATAGTACCTTGTAGGGTAAATAAAAGAAATATTCCTTCCATACCATGGGGTAAAAGTCAGAATGGGTAAAAAGGAATTTAAATAGACATGAATACACTTTTATAAAACATGGACATGGATGATAGCAATAACCCCAGTAAATACTTACGAATAAGCAATCTCAGATAAAAATGAGATTTTCAAATTTATCCCTTACCTTATGTCTGATATGCTTTGTACATATCCAAACCTCTTGTATAATGACTTAAATAATGTCATTAACTTATTACAGAATCATATTCATTGTTATTATATCATATATGGTGCACTTATGACTTTATATTACCCATTCTTTTGTAAATTCATTTTAAAGTAGCGTTTTGGGTAAAATCGTTTCATTTGTCGTTCATGTTTTAATTTGTAATTATTCATATGATTTCATAGATCATGATTACTTACATCCAGAATGTAAAACATGATTTATATATAATATATATTCATAATATACATATATATAATAGATCGATAAATGGAAAGAAATACACCGTTCATGGAGACGGTAGGCCGTACAAACGCATGAACGCTGTTTTCGTTTCCCTATTGAATTGAATGGAATTAAGTATATGACATAAATATATCTATATAAATAAATCCAGTAACATTATTATGTCATATATTTCATGATTACTTATTATATATACTTTATTATCATTCTTGAATGGTTAACATGGAGAGTGAATCTCATCGCGTCGTGGAGACGGTAGTCCGTACGTACACACGAGTGATGATATCATTCCCAAGATCATGGAATTGTATTAAAGTGTATGTATAATATTAAATAATCTATATCACTTTACAATAATCATATATATTCATTACTTTAACCATTATACCCATCCAAGTAAGGTGGTGGTGGAAAATAGATTACACCATAGCGTGGAGACAGTATTGCGTACGTACACATGCGCCGTGATTTCGTTTTCCGTAGGATCGATAGTTGGTGAAATATGGTTTTTTCATAATTATAATAAAATATAATTATATGATTGATACTGATGTTATTAACTCATAATGAAACAACTAAAAAGAATAAGTGGAAGAAGAAATAAAGTTGAAAGAATCGGTAACGGACATTACCTCTTCTTTGAAGCGCCTCTTTGAGAACTCTACTTAGGGCACTAAAATTGGTCTTTGAAGAAGACCAGGACCTATAATATGTTCATAGGGATGCGGATAAGGGAGTTTTTCAGGGGTTGGCCGAGCTTGAAGGCTCAAAGTTCTGTGAGGAAGAGAGGGAGGAGGTTCCCTTTTATAAGGGAGGAGAGGGGCACCTTTGGAAAAACAAAAAATATTATTTTATTATAAAGTCATATTCGGTTTTTTATAGCTCCAAATTGATTTATTTCGAATCTAAGGTGGGGATGGGTCGAAATACTCTCATCCAATATAATTTAGACAAATATAGGTCATTATATTAACCTTATCCATTAGTTTTAACTCTTAGTTAATTAGATTGACATTTACCACGTTACTTTGTATTTTTATATTATATCATTAATAAACTTACCACATACATCCAAGAGACCCCCAAGTGGTCCATTAACGATAAAACTATCATGATAAAAGTATCTTTTCCGAACATTAGATTTTTAGGAATATAATACCAATTAATAATATAATATTTGTTTTAAAAACTATTTTATGTCAATTTTGACACTATTTGGTAATTGATTTTTGTGAAAATCATAACAGAATGATTAGTTCGAAAAAAGATAATTCAATCAAAAATAACATGTCATATTAACATATAAAATTATTGTAATTCATAAAAAGTCTCAAATTACATTTATTTTTGTATTTATAACATCAATTATGTCAATATATCATTAATAAGATAATTACTGAATCATCATTGTGTCATAAATAATTTAATTTATTTGATGTCTAAAAATTATGAAACAAATACCATGATGTAGGTATTTATTTTATATTTCCAAATAATATATATAGTCGAAAATATAACTTATATAACCCCTTATAAAAATTAATTACTAAAAGATATTTGTTAAAGTCAATTTTCTCTTTACATTAAATTAAATAATCCAAATTGTCATTGTCACTACCAAGTGGCTCAATGGGGTCCCAAAATCGACCCAAGGATGCCCATGGTCGGCCAATACTCATCCAATAAGGCTAGGACAAGTTTCAAGGTAATTTTTAATTATTATAATATTCTTTTAACATTGAATTTCCCTATTTACCTTTAATCGTAGTAAATAAAAATTACCGTAGTTACTATTCATAATATCAAAAAAGTAACCTATTAACATAATTTGAACCCACTAATTCCAAATATGGAATCCATTTTTCAAAATTCAAAACACAGAAGTTGCAGTAAATAATTTAAAATTAATCCCATTGTTAAGAAACAGGTTTTAAAAGTTAAAACATTGCCAAAAATTGAATTGATTTAACCTATGAATTCAATGTAAAATCAATGCTAATGACATAAATTATATTAAATGGTAAAAATATATTCTATTAATACTTTAAAACCTTTCAATATTATAATTTAACCATATAAATTATTACGATGAAAAAATTTGTTTTTAATTAATATATATCGTGTTTTTACTATTCATTAAAATATGAATGTTATCAGAATAATATGAAAATTTTATCCAAAGTAAATTTTTATATCCTGATTCCAAAGAAGAATTTTATTTTGTCAAATTGAACTTATAAATATGTAAAAACTAGATTTAATTTGGGTGCTCCATCAAAAGGCGGCAAAACTGCATTTTTTGAAAAATACTTCTTTTACCCGAAAAATTTATTTTGTTATCATAACATGTTCTAGAAAATATGTAAGATGAATAATAATGTTATAAAATTCAAAATTTAGTTAATAATATTAATAATGACTATTTCATAATAATATTATAACCATATATCATTGTTTAGTGAAACCCGATATTGCGTACAACACACGCTATCGAAGAAGGTCGCGATTGTGTGTAATGTAAGCCATGTTAGGGTTGCGTGTAGTGAAAGACTCCATTGTTGTTGCGTATAACTGAATTAAACCATATTTTATTTATACATTTAATATATATATATATACACTCAATTTTGCGTAGAATAACTTCTATCAAAAGAAGTTGCAATTGTGTGTAACACGAGCCAAGAATAGTGTTGCGTATACTGCAAGCTAATACGGTGTTGCGTGTAGCGCAAGATAATCTTGGTGTATCATACAACAGAAGATATGAATGAAATTAAAAAGAATCTATCTTATAAAATCTCGGGTTGTTACATATATGACCCCCTTACTGTCCATTTCATGTAAATATGATGAGACACCCCTTTCTCTCTCATCAACCGTTTTTATGAATTCTTATGTCACACCGTTACCCTCCTGAAATTGCACAAATTTTCTAAGACAATACCATTGTGTAGTGAATACCATGCCCATTTCTCCATCATGGGTATTCACCTTTATGCACATTTATTTATTGATGATAAATTTTCATGTATGAATTCCACATTCCTTCATCGTGGAATAAATGATTATGTTTTATGAATCCATGTTTTATGATCCATGTGGAACACTTATGCATGAAATGAAATGTTTACGAAGGGTCCACCCTTATAGTGCTCCAATGCATTGGGTAAAGTATATTATCATGATATATCATGTGCAATGAGTGTTGACTCAAGCTAATTCAAGTGCAACGAGGGTTTACTCATGCTTCATGTGCAATGAGGGTTTACTCATGCTCCATGATCAATGATCCTTGGCTCATGCTAATTCAATGTTAAGTGTTGTTGCCACATTTCCATGTTATGATTATCATGCTTTATCATGCCTTTATGTTCATGTTTATGCTCTATTGACATGCGTATTTCCTAACATGTATTTTACTCCTCATGTTATTCCATGTGTACTACCTTACTAGGCTTTATAGCTCACCCTTTTCTTATGCATGTCCTCTGGTTATCCCATGCAATGCTAAGTACGAGGGAAGGTAGTGGTCATGTAAAGGACTTTTTCAATAAAGATGTTGTATTTCATGTTTTAAGTTTTTATGTAATGATCCTAAGCCCTAAAGACACTAAACCTCTCGATCTTCTTTGTTGTATCAAGTGAAGTTTTATGTAATAAATCATGTTTAAGTTGTAATAAAAAGAAGGGTTGTCATAGTTGGTATCAGAGGATAGGTTTAGTTATTTTTGAGATTAGGAAAACCCTAGTAAAGCCTTAGATACGAGACTAAGTATAATAAAAACATCCCTAAGTTTTGGTAAATACTAAGTATGTGGTTTATCAAACAAATACATCCCTGTCTGGATACGAGTAGGTAGAGGCGGCTCTGGCACAGATGTTTCCTAGGGGTAAAACCCGAAAACACCACTTTGAGCTAGACTCAAACGGGAACTGGTGCACGACAACGGGACATGATGCACTCTTGGTTACGACACTCTCGGGGGATATGTTTTGATAAATTCTCAATCTTAGTATGAACCCTTATTAAGGGAAAAATTCCCCTAAGAATATATGTTAGAAAGTTGATCATGAAAAGCCTAGATTGAATCCTATAGACTCATGAGTTACGGAATTAAAAGATTATTTTTGAGTCATAAACTTTTTTCTTTGATTTACCCTTTATGTGTTACCCCTAACTTTCCTTTTATTCCAGCCAATGGCCGGTAATAGGAGGACTCTGGCTAACAACCGTTGTGAAGATTAGTGTGATGACTGTACTAATGAGATGCCAAATCCAATGGGAGCGGGAATCACGAACTTTTTCACACTTCTATATCATCTAACTCAAGTTTTGAATAGAAACACGGGTCAAGACGAATGTTCAACCCCTCCATAAGAAAGAACAAGTCGCTATCGAGAGATTCATGAGACAATGGCCTCCTACTTTTAGTGGATCATCCGATCCCACGATCGCTGAACAATGGATCAACTCCATTGAAACGATATTCTCCATCCTCCAATATTATGAACATGAGAAGGTTCTCCTGGCTTAATATCGTATGGAGGGTGAAGCTGATTAATGGTGGACGTTGATCAAAAATATGAAGCCTGAGGAAGAGATCGAGTCTTTGGAATGGAAGGAATTTCAGAAGATGTTTTTTGATAAATATACTATGTGTACCCTCTGGCTTAAGATGGAAAGGGACTTCCTTTACCTCAAGCAAAAAGATGAGGAATCCGTTAGAGCATATGAGGCAAACTTCACAAGGCTTGCATGATACGCTTCCGGCTTTGTCGTTACCCCCGAATGCATGGTTGAATGCTTTTTTGGTGGGCGGAAGCCTAGCTTGCGGAAAGCATTAGCGATCCTTGACTTCGATAGCTATGAGGAAATTGTCCGATGTGCCCTCAAGGTCGAAATGGTGATCGGATAATCATAGGGGTATCATGGGGATAAGAATCGTAAGGTGGACTTCAATGCTGGTGGGCCAATGGATAAATCCAACGGCGCTAAGAAGTTCCAGCACCCCACTTTCCAAAAGTGCAGAAAGAAGCACCCTGGAAATTGCCTTAAGGGGTTGAGAAAATGATTCAGGTGTGGAAGAGAAGGGCACCTAGCTGTTAAATGTCGGCAAGAAGGACCCGCAGCTGCGACGGAGGATAGTAACACTCCGTTCGAACCTCAACACGTTGTTCAGTGATATAAATGCAATGAACCGGGTCATTTTGCAAATCAGTGCCCTAATCCATGGGTTATTGGAGGCAACCAACAGCCTCCAAGACAGCAAGGAATAGCTTTTGCCGTCACTTCTGCTGAAGTGAACCCTGACAACGAAGTGGTGATAGGTACGCTAGTTATTCATTCAAGAATAGCGAACGTACTTTTTGATTCAGGTTCTACGCATTCATTTATATCTCTAATGTTTAGTAGAACAATCCCAGCACCACCAAAAATCATGGAAGTAAAGATGTTGGTGAGTACGGAAAATGGGGAAATCATTGCATCCCATGAATATAAGTCCTACCCTGTTATAATATGTGGATTGAGTTTCCCGGAGAACCTCTTCATACTCCCTCTGGTGGAATTTGATGCAATTCTTGGCATGGATTGGCTTTCCTTATATAGAGACAACATAAATTGTTGGGAGATGGAAATCAAACTCCATATAGAAAATCGACCCTCGATTCTTAACAAGTGTCAGGAGGAAGATGAATCTCCTTTAGCTCCATCATATCAAGCATGGATATTACTGCCTTATGAGCACGCATATTTGGCTCAGATGATTGAGTCCAAGGAGGAAACCATCCTTGATGAAATGCCTATTATGAGGGAATTCGCTGAAGTGTTTCCCGAGGAACTGCCTGGTCTTCCTCCCAGAAGAGATGTTGAGTTCTCAATTGAACTTATATCTGGGGCGCTACCAATATCCAAGACTCCGTATAGAATGGATGTTGTTGAGATTGAAGAGCTGAAGAAACAACAATAGGAGAATCTGGATAGAGGGTTTATACGCCGAAGTGTTTCACCATGGGGTGCACCAGTCTTCTTCGTCAAGAAGAAGGATGGGTCAATGCGGCTTTGCATCGATTATCGTGAAATTAAAAAAATCACGATAAAGAACAAGTATCCTCTACCATGAATTCATGACTTGTTCAATCAGTTGCGTGAAGCACAATACTTCTCCAAGGTGGACTTGAGATCGGGATATTATCAAGTAAGGGTGAAGAAGGAAGATATCCCCAAGACTGCTTTTCGTACAAGGTATAGGCACTATTCATGGACTTGATGAATAGAGTCTTTAGAGATTACCTTGAAAAATTTGTGGTAGTCTTTATAGATGATATTCTAATATACTCCAAAACCAAGGAGGATCATGAGGAGCATTTAAGAACTGTACTGGAGACTTTGCGCAAGGAGAATATCTATGAAAAGTATAGCAAGTGTGAGTTCTGGTTGAAGGAGGTCTCATTATTTGGCCATATCATCACAAGCAATGGGATATCTGTGGATCCCTATAAAATAAATGCAATTGAGGGATGGATGAAGCCAACATCGGTAATCGATATCCGTAGATTCTTGGGGTTAGCTAGATATTATCGACGATTTTTGAGAAATTTCTCATGATTTTCCAACCATCTTAACAAGATAACTCGAAAGGGAGTAAAGTTTTCATGGAGTGATGAATGCGAAGAAAGCTTCAAGGAGTTGAAAAGGAGGCTTATCACTGCGCCCTTGCTCACTTTACCCATAAGTGGGGAACTTTTTGTTGTATTCTGTGATGGTTTGAATAAGGGCTTAGGATGTGTGATGATGAAGAATGATAAAGTGATATCATATGCCTCAAGGCAGTTGATAATCCATGATTGAAACTATCCAATGCATGATCTGGAGTTGGCGGCTGTGATCTTTGCCTTGAAAATCTGGCGGCATTATCTCTATGGAGAGAAATGTGAGATATATACTAACCACAAGAGTCTTAAAAATATATTCACACAGAAAGAGCTTAATATGCGCCAGAGAAGATGGATAGAGCTCATCAAGGATTATGACTTTTCAACACATTACCACCCTGGGAAAGCGAACAAGGTGGTAGATGCCCTAAGTAGAAAGGATCCAGCGATTTTATCAATGAGGAGAATTGAGAAGGATCCAATCATCTTAGACTTGATGAAGATGGATGTGCGAATCATAAAGATGGGAACATAGTCAATCCTTTCACAAATGATTGCTCAACCATATCTTTTGGAAAGGATAAAGGATGCTCAAAAGGATGATGTGGGAATTCAGGAAAAAGTTGGAGCTATCAAAAAAGGGAAATCCTCAGAGTTTAATGTTAATGAAGAATGAGTTGTGCGGTTTGGGAAAAGACTATGTGTTCCATCAAGTCTGGAGCTAAAGAAGGAACTTTTGGATGATACACATAGTTCAAATTTCTCTATTAAACCAGGGAGAACAAAGATGTATCGAGATCTCAGAGAAATCTTTTGGTGGGATAATATGAAGAAGGAGATCGCTGAATATACATCAAAGTGCCTGGTGTGTCAGCAAGTGAAGCTAGAGAAGTAGAAGTCTAAGGGGATGATGAAACCATTTCCTATACCAGAATGGAAATGGGAAAACATAACCATGGACTTTGTCAATGGACATCCAAGGACATCCAAAGGCAACAATGCAATCTGGGTTTTTTTGGATCGTCTTACAAAGACTGCACACTTCATTTCTATTCGGGAATATTTCTCATTGGATCAACTGGCACAAATATATATCAGGGAAGTGGTAAGGTTGCATGGAGTACCACTATCTATTATGTATAACCGAGATCCAAGATTCACCTCTAAGTTTTGGAAGAGTCTTCAACATGCTCTGAATACTGTACTGAACTTCAGTACGGCCTATCATCTTCAAACTGATGGCCAATCTGAGCGGACTATCCAAATACTTGAGGATATGTTGAGAGCATGCTTAATGGACTTTAAAGGAGGATGTGATTAACATCTTCCTCTGGTTGAGTTCTCTTATAATAACAGTTTCCACTCGAGCATCCAAATGGCACCATATGATGCCCTTTATGGGAAATGGTGCAGAACACCGGCATGATGGGATGAGGTCGGTGAACGTAAGCTGAATGGACCAGAAATGGTCGAGGAAATGGTGGAGAAAGAAAAAACCATTCAGCAGGATATCAAGGCATCCCAGAGTCGATAGAAGAGTTATGCAGATAATCGTCGACGAGACATTGAGTTTAAAGATGGAGACATGGGGTTCTTACGCATATCTCTGTGGAATAAGGTCATGAGGTTTGGAAATAAAGGGAAGTTATGTCCAAGGTACATCGGCCGCTTCAAGATTCTTGATCGTGTTGGGGCTGTGGCCTATCGGCTAGCACTTCCACCTACTATGGACAAGGTGCATGATGTCTTTTATGTATCCATCTTAAGGAAGTACATACCAGACCCTTCACATGTACTCTCTTCCGAGGTGGTACAATTAGAAAATGATCTTTCTTATGAGGATCAACCAGTGAAGATCATAGATCGTAGAGAAAATGTTCTACGAAATAAGACAATGCCCCTCGTCAAGGTGTTGTGGAGAAACCACAAGTTTGAATAAGAAACTTGGGAGTCGGAGGATATGTTGAAGCTGAGTTACCCACATTTGTTTTAGTGTGGGAAAAGGAAAATTTCGAGGGCGAAATTTCTTAAGGGGTGAGTATTGTAACGACCCAAAGATTCATTAATGGAAAATCCCTCTTTATCCAGTTAAATGTCTATTTATAAAAAATGTTTTTATAAGATTTTAACTTCTTTGGAATATTGATAAGAGTTGTGACCGTTACTTTTTTAGCCGTTGAACAGTGATCACATGATTAGTATAAATATATGGCTTTAGCGAAACCAATTTTACTTAGACAAAGGAAGCGATGGCCTCATCCTGTATAATTTCCCTATACGAAGACCATTTGTCAGAGCTCAGAAAAGAGGTGGCATCCTTGGGCTTCCCCCTTGACCGAGCCCAGGCTGAGCTTCATTATGTCATGCTCGAACGTGACTATCTACAGGAAAAGTGGAAGTTGATAGAGATTTCCACTCAAGCGATGTTATCCGAGCCGCCCAAAGAGTCTGTCACCATCTCACACCTTACCCTTAGGTCTTATGCGGCTATTTTAAGGGGTTATGTAACAAATAAGTAGTACTATGTTCATGTACATTATTTTTTTTGTTTATAATAATGAATATAATTTCTAGTCATTTTTGATATATTGTAAATTGTTTTTAAAGTACAAATGGTGTTTTTAGTTATTAATTAATCAAGAATTCAATTTTATTAAATTAATGTATTTTTGAATTAAATAATATTTTAATAAAATATTATTATTAATATTAAATTAATTTTTATTAATAAATATAAATGATCTTATAATTTCATGAATGCAATTAAATTTTTTATTAAGGTTTTAAAGCCATTTCTGTCAAAACCCATGAATTTTTGATAAATATTGGTTTTTATTTTAAAAGTGAAAATTAACATATTTAGAAATTTTTTAGATAAAATAAATGTCATTTCTGGAATCAGGACATCGAAATTATCCAACAGTGAATTTTTCATAATTTTCTGAGACAGTCAAATTTTTGGGTAAAAATTAAATACCGTTTAAATATATAATGTGTTTTATGACATCATAATGACCCAATGGTGATTTAATAAAGTACCATAAACCTTATATTCGGCCAATATATGTTTTATCATTAAAATAATGTGATTTTGGGTTTGTTTGACTTACTTTTCAAAGCATTAATGGACCCCTCAAGACATATTCAACACTTTGCCTTTTTAAATTAATTTCCATGGGAGTGTGACTCACCTCCGCATAAGCAACCTTATTATTTTAAGAAGTTAGGACCTTGGCCTAATAAAATATTGTTTTATTCTTCCCTTTTCGAAAAACCATGGGCAAAAATCATGGTATGGTTTGTGGTTTGGATTAATTTAATGTAAGGGGACTCAAACCTAAATAATAACGAATTCCCTTACCTTTCCAATATAAACCCACCCAAGCTCCCACTTCCTCCTCACTAAAATCCCTTGGAGTTCGTCCAACCTCTGCCCTACTATCTCTAGAATCCTCCCAAGGTTCCCCAAGCTCCCAAGAAGCCTCTCACAAGCCTCTCTCTAGCCTTTGGAAGCACACTTCCAATTAAGGGTTTTTTCTTCCTTTCTCATTTTTGTCAATTTTCTTTAAGTTGTATTTCCCTTTTAATTTCAATTATTAATGTTGGAGAATGGTTTCTAACCTCCCCCATACTGCCCTCTTATTGTTTGAATGATGGGAGACCCCTTTCTCTCTCATTAAATGCCTCCCATGTACACCCGTTACTATGCCGAAATTCCGAAAGAAACTTCTCTCTCTTCTTTTACATTCAAGAAATACTTTTGTATCATGAATCTAAATTCCATTACAATTGTTTGGACATGTATCTATATTACCCCCTTACTTTCCATTTCATGTAAATATGATGAGACACCCCTTTCTGTCTCATCAATCATTTTTATGAACTCTTATGTCACGCTGTTACGCTGCTGAAATCACACCGATTTTCTAAGACAATGCCATTGTGTAGTGAATACCATGCCCATTTCTCCATCATGGGTATTCACCATTATTCACATTCACTTATTGATTATAAAGTTTAATGTATGAATTCCACATTCCTTCATCGTGGAATAAATTATTATGTTTTATGAATCCATGTTTTATGATCCATGTGGCACACTTATGCCTGAAATGAAATGTTTTAGAAGGGTGCGCCCTTATAGCGGTCTAATGCATTGGGTAAAGTATAATATCATGATATGTCATGTGCAATGGGTGTTGTCTCATGATAATTCAAGTGCAACTAGGGTTTACTCGTGATTCATGTGCAATGAGGGTTTACTCATGCTCCATGTGCAATGAGCCTTGGCTCATGCTAATTCAATGTTAAGTGTTGTTGCCACATTTCCATGTTATGATTATCATGCTTTATCATGCCTTTATGTTAATGTTTATGCTCTATTGACATGCCTATTTCCTAACATGTATTTTAATCCTCATGATATTCCATGTGTACTCCCTTACTGGGATTTATAGCTCACCCTTTTCTTATGCATGTCCTCAGGTTATCCCATGCAATGCTAAGTATGAGGGAACATAGTGGTCATGTAATGGAAGTTTTGAATAAAGATGTTGTATTTCATTTTTTAAGTTTTTATGTAATGATCCTAAGACACAAAGACACTAAACCTCTTGATATTCTTTGTTGTATCAAGTGAATTTTTATGTAATAAAGGATGTTTAAGTTGTAATAAAAATCAAGGTTGTCATACATATGATCTAACCTTTTCCTATTTTCCCATCATTAAGAAACATACATATGATGTTCCAAAATTATCTCTATTTGGTGGATCGTTCATGTTAAGACCCGAACCCATTTTCCTAGAGTTTTTGATTTATTTGATTACATTGGAATGGTTTAAATAATTTCATATCATAAAGGAACGAATATTTTAGTAGATTTGGAAAACCAGATAAATACATAAGTTCAACATTAAAACATGAAAGGAAAAATAATTTAGAAACTCCTATGACAACATCCATAACTCCTGGGTTATTTTTACATTTCATTCATAATATACCACTTCATTTCCATGGAAAATGAATCACAATAAATGGGTGAGCTTAAATTCTTATAAAGGTTAATCAATACATCAAAAGATATAAAAAACATAAACATTAAGCAAGGTAAATAACTAAAAAGACATGCCTTTAAAAATGAACTTGAACATAATATAGAAATATTAAGAGATGAATAAATATTGCCATAATAAACTATAATCATGGATATTATACTATCCAAATGACCTCATGATCATTAAAATAATAGTTTAATAATGAAGTAATTCATAATTCCATACATCATATACATACCTTTAAGGCCCCATGGCAATACCATAAATAATCATTTTTCAAGGCCTTATGCCAGGACCGTAGTTTCTCTATGAGACCTACCGATGCATCGAGAGGCTATATAGGGTCTCACCTATCACATAATAATTATAATTTATTCCTCACACGAACAAGGATAATAATAAACCACAAATACATTCATATTGAAACAACCATATTAATTGTAAATAACTTTCCTCGAACATTAAGCATAAACACTAACCATTCAAATTAAATTGGTGAATGGTTTTGATATAGAACATAAACATTCAAACTAATCATAAATAATTCAATTAAATATTATACAAGATATAATAAAATATTAATCCCAATAAAAACTAAGAATCCACATGTTTGTCGATAGAGATGAAGATACCTTTACAAATTCATCGAGCAATTCTATAGATAAATAATATTTTACTTTGAATAAAAGTGTTATTTTGGGAGAAAATAATTGTATAAAACCATAAGCGAAGTAATATATTATTTTCCTAATAAAATTAATGATATTAGAAATTTAATTTTTGCAAAAAAATATTATAGAATCCCCTTGAAAATAGGTTTAAATTTGAGAAATTCCCATGAATTTGGCTTGTATTTCAGGAATAATTTTTGATATATCCTTTTAAAACATATATAACCCCATAAATTAAAGTAGGATTATATTTAGAACACATATATATAACATTAAAACATAATTTATGAAGATTAAATATGAATAAAGAGAATTTTATTGAGGTATGTATTGAATAAGAGTATCGAGAATGAAAATAGAGGTTTGAGTAGAAAACCCTTACCTTATAGACGAAGGTGTTCATCAATTGAACTTAGTGCCATGAATAATAAAATTTCTTTTCAAGAATTAATGATTCCAAAACCTATTATACATATAATAGTTATATTATAACCTTATGAGGTCCTTTTTATGGGTTAAGAGATTCAATTTCACTGTTTGGTAGTGTTTTATTCCTTGGGTTTCAAGATTTGTTTACTTATATTAATATATGGATAAACATGTAGAATGGGAATGGATGTCCATAATTGAAGTTATATGTGATTATTTAACATATATAATATTACAAATTTATAAATTTACATGATTATTTAGAGTGAAAATGAATCATTATATAAAATTTTAGCTGTAATTGTTTGGGTTCTTTGGTGATTTTTTATAACAACAAACTCATTTTGATCTGTAAATTAATAAAATTTGTAAAAAAAAACTTAAAGAATAATTAATAGGATACATAACATATATAATTAACTAGTTAAATAATAAAAATTGTTTCATGACCAAAATTGAAGACATTAATAGAAATTTGGAATGCGTCGTCCTTGAATGTGATAAATTAACACATCTCGGATGGTGTTTTCATTTCTATTATAAAATAAGGGTAAAGCAGTGATGATTATGAATTATTAAATTATCTTAAAAAAATCAATTACATCTAATTTACTGTATTTATCATTAAATTTTGATGAAATTAGGTGAGTAATGAGAAAAAAAATAAAATAATTTAAATAAAAGAAAATAAAAGTTGAATTTACATCTTGTAGTAATCTTCGTTTAGAGTCACCTAATAAGAAAGGAATTGTTATTTTAATGAGTCCAAGGGCCGATGGAAATAGGTGATGTTTTTGGGAGGATATTTGGGTAGATTTTATATAAATTACAAGGCTTTAGAGGATTAAATATAAGGGGAAGTTAGGGGGTTTTATAGTAGAGGAGATGGGTGATTTTTGAATATCTTATTCTCCATTTAATGATTTCCCTCAATTAAATCAATAATGTTGATTAATGGGACGAATAATAGTAATATGTGAAATTGAGTTTGAAACAAGTGTACTTACATCATCCATGATGCTATGAATAGTGAATTTATCTGATAATGTATATATATGGTAAATTACAATGTTTTATTATTCATCAAAAATTCGAGTATTTCAAAAAATCTAAAAAATTCATGAAATCAATTTTTTGACATGTATATTTCAAAAATGAACTCAATTTTTTGCAAATAATTTTCTAAATATGTTTAATTTTATTTTTAAGTAAGATAATAATTTATTCATAAAATAAGAATTTTAAAACAATAATTTGTTTTATATCACTCTAAAAAATTAAACAATATCTCATTATCCTATAACCTTAATACAATTAAATAATAATATTATTTAATATTCATATGTTTCATATTACATTTCATAAGGGTATGTTACTATTCACTATAAATTAAGTTTGTCTTATCAGACTTTAAATATCTTATCGAACGCAACTATTTATGCCATTTTTTCAAAATTTAAAACACAATGGTGGAAAATTATTTTTAATAGCTAGGTTATAGAAAAGTGGTTTTTTTGGAGAATCAATGATTCATCCATTCAATGATAAATTTACTTATAAATCCTTGGGGTGTTACAATTCACATGTTTGACTAATGTAAATTTAGTGATTTCAGCTCCAGGGAAATCTATATCTAGTGAATGTTCATCTAATGGACTCAATCAACTAACTTTCATTCAACACCATTTTTACAACTTTTCATCCTCAAGTATACATCATGGACATAAAATATTTCCATTAAAAAATAATTCCATTCTAGAATTATATTTATGAAAATTCTACATGTGAACATTATAAATCAACATTATGTATTTAGTTAGAACATTTTATTTCCACCAAGATTTGAAATTCATACCTTTTGTACTTCTCCCCAGACAATTCTTGTAATTTTTTATTTTTTCTTACACATTATATATATTTATCATTTCCTACAACTATAGTTACTCATCATAAAAAACATCAAAAAATTATATTGTTCTGATAATTAATGTAAAAAATTATATATTTATTGTTTTTTAGACTTGTTATATCCATTCTATGACATTTTACATCTCCCTGCCCAATCTTTTGAGTACAAAGATTCATAAATTTTTTCATTTTCATATATCATTCGAATTATTTTTCAGGTAATCTTTTACATTTTACATCTATAAAATGTGAATTCAAAAATGGCTTTCTATAATTTAGTTTCATGTCTCATTTAAAAAATCATCAATTACATGTAACATCTTAGGTTTTCCATGTTTTATTTTTAGAAATTATATTTAATGATTTTGAGACTAGCTTTTAAGACATCTTCTGATTCCAAGGCCCGGTGTTCTGGGACAATTTTGTGGGAAATATTAATCTTGTACATGATTGGGTGAGTGGTTTTGCTGAAAAAGTTAAATAACATATAAACAGGTGCACAGATCATAAATATTAGGTCGCCATTGAGCAAAGAGTGTGTTCTTTACCAAAGGCACGACCTAATTTTGGTTAGTGTGGGTCATCTATAGAAAAAATTTCCAAGGAAATAATAGTAAATAAACAATTAAATATATATATTTTTTAAAATCCTATAACTGATGAATAGTTACATATAATGGAAATCAGATACCACTTGTGTGTTTGTAATGTGGTTTTTTCCATTGGAGTGACTTAACCTTAGTCGGTGTGGGTCTTCTGTGGAAAAACTCAAAAAGAAATACATAATCATCGTTGAATAATATAAATAAAAATAATTTCTATTGACCCAATGACTTCTCCATTAAATGTAACCATATTCTAAAATCACATGGTTAGCCTCATTACCCCGGGAATGCCTTAGAATCTCCAGGGATAACTTTGGAATAATTATTTTGAACAATAGGCGATAGATCATTGATCAATGATCAACGTGCAACCAATTCTATGTAAACTCACTGTCGACAACGCAGCAGTCTCCCTTCCTCAAAGACTAATTTGGACTGAGGTAGGGTGGTTATTTCATTGTGATATATCCTTATTCTGGATTTTCATGTGTAACGCTGGTGAATCAATGAACAGATTGATCCACGACTCGATCATTGCGGGACAATAATTTTTTCATGGTTTATTTTATGGAGTTTTCTTAGTAAGTTATTCATTCTTCCCTCCTCTTCTATCAAGAATGAAATGAGGCTAAAACAAACAAGGACGAGTTTCATTCCTTAGGGTGTTCTTTGGATTTTCACTCCAGCATTATTTTCATTCTTCACCGTTAGACCCCCATGGTAGGAGATCAACTTATTGGGAGGATATGAATGAAATCAGACCCCTGGATTATAGGAAAATCAATAGAAAATACTGAATCATTGTAGATTGGGACATAAGAATCCCAGATATATAACTCTTTCGTGATTTTGTAATCAGATGAGGCTTAGGGTTTTGTGGGAGGGACCATCGGTGTGGGTCTGGTGAGGCGGAGTGATAGTGAGGAGAGCAGAGGTGGCTACAATATCGATGGTGTGGATCATGATGGGAGACCACAGCCGATCTGGTAGAGTTAGAAAAATTAGACAATGCTGGTGGTAGCGTGAGTTGGTTGGGGGATGCGTGTGACAACCACATGGGATGTAGGTGACTGCTACGTGGGATGTAGGCCATTGGGTGTAACCGGACCAGGTGGTTCGTGCAGATAAGGGTGCGGTCGGGCCAAGGTGGTTGAGCATAACGGACCTTGAGAGCTGGACAGAGTAGTCCATGTGTAACGACCCAAGAAGAACGGGTTAGGCAAAGAAAACTGATCCGGCCCAGCTGGCCGAGCTGGTCCCAGTGGGCATGGTTGGACAAATCGGGCCGGGTCAGACCTGGGGTGATCGATCCTTAATTGGGACACAGTCGATCTAGCTATTGCATGACCATGATAGCTTGGGTGCACATTTGACCGTGACGATAGACTTCGGAAGCCACAATGTGGTAGGACTTTGTATCTGATCGCCATAGTCTTTAGACAGACTGTGCGGTTGGTCCACATGACCATTGACCCCTATCCTTTGAATCATTAAACCCTTATAACATTCAAATAATGTTTCATTTTGATGATCCATCCCTGGATTTACGACCCTAACATTGAGAAGGTCCTTTTTAGTTAACTTGGTGAGTTTTTAGTTTGGAATAGTATATATTGAGATCATTCCCTTTGGCCCTTTCCTCAAGGGTTCCATGTGGTATTATGTCCACATCACTAGATTGTAATCCCCTATAGAGGCCGAGTCCCAAATAGAATCAGGCCTCCCTCCACAGGACTGAAGTGTGATGCTCTATAATATCTTATAGAGTCTATGGAATTGCATAACCTCTTTGAGAAGGGCATTGATCCTCCACCTAGTGGGCCACAACAAAAGGGTACGTAGAATCCCTTAGATTGTTAAGTCATGATCTTGGTACCCCCATGGCATTGGAAAGGAACCCATAAAATTATAATTGATCTATATTGGGTATGTGGTATCCCCTGGTGTATTTGGGAATGACCAGTGGAATCACCCTGTGTATTTGGGTGTGTTCCCCTCTATGTGGTATCATAATATGCCATGACAGAGTCATTCTCATTTGGGTAGGGAAACAATGAGATATACTTCTTCATGACCATCTATGATTCTATCATGGAACGAGGACTGAGATGTCATGGGATGAGCATGCTTCGATCAGAATTAAATGGCTGGAAGATGGTTAAGACTACCCGATGGTGTGGTGTTTCTCATGAGTATATCTAGATATTCTTATTATATGCTCCATTGAGATAAACTTCTGTAAATCTAACTGGTATTTCCTTCGTGGTATTATCATCATTGTATTTCCTTTATGGTTTTGCGATGTACTACTGAGTATTGTTTTACTCACACCTGTAAGTGATTTTTCTACACATGTTGTGACTTGGGCAGATGATTTACCTTTTGATGAAGTTCTAGGAAGTGTAAGACTCGGTAGTGCCTTGTGGGACTGAACAGACCGAGGTGTGTTGTAGTGAAATTTTAGATGACAGTCCCAATACCTCTTACCTTACACATTATACTAGTGGTTACAGACTCTTTTTAGTGGGCGTGTATTCTAGCCCTTTTGGCTATCCAGAACATTCATTGTTGTACTCAAGTTATGGGATATAGTAGTATTCATGAATTTTTTACTTAGTGGTTTTACATTTTTACATTTTTCCTTATATATATGTGTGTGTGTACAGGTAATTTAGGCTACTCCCTCTGATTTTTCGGATACTCCTACATGGATCTAGTCACCAGCCCCTGCCCTGTTTGAGGTGAGCTTATAGTGGTCACAAAATGGACCCATCTACAATGGGTCGTGATAGAGTTGAATCAGAGGATTTTTTTTCTACTTTCGGATTTAGTGTCAGTGAGGGGTTTTCTATGGAAATATTGTTAATTGTTTCGAGTTTGGATTTCAGGAAAAGATATCCAATGTTGCTGTAGAGGCTGAAATATCCATACACCATGACTCTAGGCACCTACATTTCAACTATGTACATGAAAACTCTAGTTGTAGGGAAAAGTAATGGTACATGAATCATATAGGAATGGATGTTTTTTCCATGTCCTTCTTGAGTTAGATCTTTATATATACTCTATTCACTATGGTACATCTTGTTTTATTTCAAAATTTATCTGTGTAGATATACAGCTAGGATTCTAGCTCGTGATCACAATGATGATCTTTTGGATGATGAGGCATCGGTACAAGGACTTGTATCCCTGATAGAACCTCAAGGTTGTGAAACGGAGATATCCCCACCAGTAGAGAGGCACATAATACTCATATTACTAGTGGATGAGGATAAAAAGTTGGGTGTGATTCATGATATTGACCATCATACACCCCTCAGGTTCCAAGGTGAGCCTGACACATGCGACTGAGGATTAGCTTGAGGAGGTGACCGTTGTTTTCCATCTATTCAGGACACTAGTAGATCAGATGTTTTCCCTGGAAGTGATCCATCTACAAGACTTAGTAGGGTGAGGATGCAGTTTGTTCACCCAATCTTATGCTAATGCTAATATTCTATAAACAAAGATTCAGAACCATTTCCGAGAGGATATCTCACCTTATAACCCATGTGCTATGTGTATCCATGAGGTTTTACAACCCCATCCTAACAACATGTCAATAGATAAGTATTCGTCGAGGAATTCCAACATATACAATTACTCAACGGATATGATACATGATCTATACATCAGGTTTATGTCTTTTGAGCAAGGTATACATAGTGACATATGAGAGATACTACCTCAATGTGAATTCCTTCCAATGTTGGGGTGCTAGAGTGAGCCTTATCAGTTGATAGTTCCATGGATTGGAAGCTACATCAAATAGTTGTCATAAATAGGTAGGCAGGAGTACATACCCAAATAGTAGGTATCTGACGATAGTCACAAGGATCCAAGTGGTCAGGAATTTCATGATCTGATCCTAGGGAGGCTCAAGATATTCGAGGGATAGATGCTGTTATTCATGTGATAACAGAGGAAATCATGCCCAATATTTTTCAACCCATCGTACAGCTGACATGGGGACAAAGATTGACCACTAAGGTAGAGACAGACATAGGGGCATGGTAGTCCGTAGGGTAGAGGATGTGGTAGAGGGTTTGGGTGATAAATAGCATGTGGTAAACTCTTAGACATGTTACCACCACCACCCCTTGTTTTTCACACCAGGCTCTCAGAGTTAGAGGACAGAGGAGGGGAAAATATCATGTGGTCGAGGCATATGACCCTGAGGTTCCAATGATGATTTGAGGTATGATCTGTGTCTTTTTCAGCATAACTACAGTTTTGATAGACACATGTACTAGTCATTATTTTCATTCCACTAATCTTCTTTGAGACTCAGATACTTTGATTGAAACATTGACATGATCATTTTCTTAGAGAATCCTATAGGAGGAGATTTGATGATAACACTTTGGTGACGAAGGTGTAACCATAATCATGGAGGTGAGTGTTTAATTAAGGATCTATTGGTACTGGAGTCGAGGATTTATGATATCATTCACGATATACACTAGATATCCATATTTCATACATAAATTTATTGTTTTAGGTGCATAGTGTGGTGGGTTCATAGTGATGGACCGTGGTTTTCCTTTATTGGTAAAAAACTATCTATGCACTGTAATATGTATTTGAACGTAGAAGGTCGAAGTGGATTACTCATAAATATTCTGTCATCATCCTTAGTGCTATTGATGATATCAGTCCACATTTTCCTATACTAGTGGGGGTATATAAAGATTTTTTTCTTGAATGTGTTCTCGGTTTACCTCCTCGTATATAGATGGACTTATGTATTGATATTTACACTTTTAAGACACTGATATCTACCGCTGCATATCATATGGCTCTAATAAAGCCTCATGATTTGAGGGTGCATTTAGAGGACTATAAGTGGAAGGGCATGGTAAGACCTAGTGTTTCACTCTGGGCATCCCCAATTTTATTTTCCAAGAAGGAAGATAGGATCTTACACTTATTTTTGTATTACTAGTGCTTTAACCAAGTGATGGTGAAGAATAAGTATCCACTACTATGTTTTGATGACCTCTTTGATCAGTTGAATGGGGCATAGTGGTTCTTAAAGATTGACCTCATATTAGGTTTTCTCCAACTATGACTATTGGATGAGATTATACTGAAGATGGACATAAGGTGTCTTTATAGTCATTACAAGTACTTGGTGATGTTTTCCGGTGTAACAAACACCCAAGAAATGTTTATGGGACTCATGAACTGAATATTTTATCCTTACATAGAACAGTTCATGGTGGTCTTCAACAATGAATTCATAGTATACTTGGAGTTCGAGGAGGAGCATGTGATATGCTTAAGGATTGTACTGGACACACTCTGAGAGCACCAAATCTATCAGAAGATATTGAGGTGTTAGTTTTGGATTCTAGAGGTCCATTTTCTAGGACATTTCATCTCAGAGTCTAGAGTTACAGATGATCTCTTGAAGGTTTGGTCAGTGATTTCGTGGTTGCTTCCCAAAAGTGTTACTGAGTTACAAAGTTTCCTTGGGTTGATAGGATAATATTAGTGGATTGTACTTGAATTCTGCAGGGAAGCATCATACTTGAAATCTTTGACACAAAAGGGGTAGCCTTTCATAAGAACATAGATGTTTTAGTAGGGTTTTCAAGAGATGAAGAAGAGGATGACGAGTGCCCCCATTCTAATGTTTATTGAGGAGGGTTTGGAGAACATAGTGTTCTGCAGTGCATTAGGGACTGAGCGTGGTTTTTTCCTAATCCAGAGGAAAGTGGTGATTACCTTTGATTTGTTCCAGTTGAGACCACTCGAGAGTAATTATGGGACACATGATCTTGATCTAGAAATAGTCGTCTTCACAATGAAGATGTGGTGAAACTACCTAATGAGAAAGTAGTTTATTGTATATTCTGATCATAAGAGACTCATGTATATCTTCTCTCATAAGGATATAAACTTGAGATAGAGGTGATGGGTATAGTTCTTCTAGGACTATGACTTTGAGAATGAATATACTCCTAGGAAGTGGAACGTAGTAGAATATTCTCTAACCATGAGATCTTGCTTATAGTTCCTGAATGAGGCATTAGATCAGCTGGAATCTTTGTAGATAGAATTTGTGGATGGGGATGGGGTAGCTTACCTCTAGTAGATGGGATTCAACCATCGACTTCTACATCTCGTTAGGGAGGCAGATCTTGGGGAAACCCACTATGAAACCCTATGTGCTCAGTTGTCCATAGGGAATGCTCATGATGTATATTCAAAGGTTGGGATCACATCACTCCTTTTAGAGGCCTCATAGTTGTACTAGTGGAATTGTGGGAGGATATTTTTAGGGAGTTATATACAACCCCTTTTGTGGTACAAAAATGTTTGTTAAAGAATTATTAGGACCTCCAACATTAGTTTTGGTGTCTTGGGTTAAATAAGGAATGGGAAAAGTTTGTCCCTAGATGCCTCACATATCAGCAAGTGAAGGCAAAGCATCATGTTTTAGTGGGATAATCTCAACCCCTTGAGGAGCCATAATAGAAGTGGGATGGGATTTTTATGGACTTCATGATTGGTTTATAATTTATTTCTAGGGGAAATGATTTCATCTAGGTGATCATTGACCAACTCACCAAGTCGTCCGACTTCCTATCTATCCAAGAGTAGAGTTTAGTAGATATCCTGGGACTCCTTTACATACAGAAGATAGTTCAACTCCATAGAGTTCCATTGATAATAGTTTCATATCATAATTATCAATTTATATCCTAGTTTTGGAAGGAATTAAAGGTGGTGTTTGGGACTTAGTTAGGCTTGATCATAGTGTTTCACCCAGACGGATGACCAGACTAAGTGGACCATTCAGTTTCTGGAGGAAATGTTGCAAGTTTGCATGTTGGATTTTGGATGGAGTAAGAAGGATCCTTTTTGGGTGATAAATTACATCCATGTGCATTTAGTGGGGGCACAAAAATTTCTAGGAGAAAACATTGGAGTGGGAGGCTCAAATTCATGCTGAATACCCTCATTTATTTGGGTATCCATTTTTGGGAATTTGGGGACATAAATCCCTAGTGTGGGGATAATGTAACTTATCATATTTTCAATTTATTTCTTTAGAAATTATATGGAATTATTTTGAGACCATGTGTTGCAAAGACATGTGATTTCAAGGCCCAGTGTCTGAGAAAAATTGTTTTATAAATATTAAACCTTTCATAGAACGCACATGCGATTTTCCAGAAAATGTGGAATAACTTGTAAACAGCAGCTTGGATCAGAAATATGAGAGAATATTTGAGCTCATAATTATTTATTTACACTAGGAATCACATAAAATTGATTGGTCTTAGTCATATAGAGAAAAATTCACAAATTTTGAAACCGTAAATAAAATAATAAAATAAAATAATTTTAGTTTTAAAATCCTAATAACTTCTGAATGGAGACTTAAAATGGAAATATGATACCACTATTGAGTCTGTAATGTGGTTTTTTCCCTAGGAACAACTTAACCATAGTATTCGTGGGTATTCTATGCAAGAACTCGAAAAGGACGTAATAATCATTAAATAATTTGAATAAAAATTATTTCTATTGACACATCCATTATTCCCATAAACGTATCATTATGCAGAAATCTCAGGTTTAGCTGGATAACACTACAAATGTTGTATAATAACTATAGAGATATTTGTGAGAACTCTCTTGAAAAAATGGTGATGGATCATGGATCAATTATTGCTGTGAAGCAGATTCGAAGGACTCTCACTCATTTTGATGATGATGATAATGCATGGATCACCCTTCATTAGTGGATGGTCTGAATTGGAGTAGGGAAGTTATTTCATTGTGATATTTCCTTGTTCATGATTTTCACAATGAATGTGGGTCAATTGAAAAACATATTGATCCATGGTTTGATTGTTGTAGTAGTTTTATGATTTTGGGGTTCATTTCTATGAGTTTTAATAATCGGTTTCCTATTCATTGTTCCTCATCAAACAAGAATGGATTGACGGTGACATGAACAATGATGAGGTTTTTTATCAGGGTGTTATTGTGAATTTATCTCCCCATTTAATACCTTTACTCTCCATTGGATCTCTGTTGTCATGGATCTACTTTCCATGAGGCTTGAAACATAATCAATCCCTCAGATTGGAGGAAAATCGATAGAAAAGGCCGAATCTGTTTCGATCGGGACCAATGGAACCCAGATCTATGTAAGTTTTGTCATTTAGGTATTAGAGGTGGATTAATGATCTATATAAGGGACCACTGGTGTGTGTTTGATGTTTTGGTCTGGTGAGGTGGTGTGTTGGTGTGGTGATCAGAGGTTCTGGTAGTGTCGATAGCATAGAGGGAAGCAGGAGGCTGAGTGAGATCCATCGGGTCAGACAGAAGTAGACCGCGGAGGTAGAAGTTTGTGGTAGCCATGGGAAGCTGGTGATGGCCATGTGGGATGTGGTTTGTGGGGTGTTAATAGTCCAGGAATGTCATATAGATCTTGGTGTAGTCGAGCCAAGTTGGCTGAGCAGACCTAGATATGCGAGCTAGGAAGAGTGGGCTAGGTGGTCCAGGCGGTGTGGCCTAATAAGAACGGGCTAAGTTGAGTGAATGGGTCGGGACCTGCCGACTAGGCCGAGCCCAGTGGTCTGGGTTGGGTATGGTGGGTTGGGTTGTACCCAACAGAACGGGTCAGACCTGAGTCAGACCTAGAGTGATCTAGCCAGATGTGGGACCTGGTTGATCCATCTTTCACATGGCCACAGTAGTTGGGGGGAACAATCAACTATGACGGTCGATCATGATATCCACTAGGATGAAGGTCAGGTTGGTCGACTACCATCTTCAGTGGTCCTACCATGTAGTCGGGAAACATTCCTAGTGACCCCCTATTTTTTGAAACATCAATCCCCAAATCATTGAAATGGTGCATTCATTTGATGAGGCATCTATGGCATTGGGACCCTGACATTTATATGGTCCTTCAGAGATAATGTGAATATTTTTTAGTTTGTATCAGTACTGTTTGAGAGGATTCCTTTTAGTATCTAGGGATAAGTACTATATTATATCCATATCATTGGATTGTAATCTCCTATAGAGTTAGAGTCCTTAATAGAGTCCGAAATCCCTCCCTAGGACTGGAGTGCAATCCTCTATCACCCGTGGTTGAGTCTGTGGAATTGAGTAACCTCTATGAGTAGGTTGTTGATCCTCCACCTAGTGGGCCACATTGATATGGTACATAATGTCTCTGAGAGTGTCTGGGTATGATATGTGGTATCCCAGAGGGTGTTGGGAATGATCCCCAATATTGAAAAAGGATCTAGATTGGGTATATGGTATCCCCCAGTTTGTCTAGATGCGATCTATGGAATCCCCCAGCGTATCTGGATGTGGTCCACCCTCTATGGTATCTTAATATTACTTGACATATACATTCACATTTTGGTAGGTCCCAAATGATCTAGACATCTTCATGAGATTCTTCGATGTTATCATGGATTGAGAAGTGAAATATTATGAAAAGATCATGCTTCGAGAAGAATCTTGTGGTTGACATATGGTTAAGACTACCAGATGGTGTAGTGTTTATCATTAATATATTTCTATATTCTTATTATATGTGATGTTAACATATTTTTTTTTGTAGCTGACTAGTATTTCCTTCATGGTATTTCCTTCATGGTATTTAATTCAGGGTATTTCCTTCATGTTATTTTCTTCATAATATTAAATTCATGGTATTTCCTTCATGGTATTTCCTTCATATATTTCATTTAGGGTATTTTCATTGTGGGTTTAAGATGTCCTACTGAGTATTGTTTTGCTCACCCCTATATAGGATTCTCCCACACATGTCATATCATGTGCAGATGGTCGACACTTCGATGGAGTTCATGGAAGTCCATGACCAGGCGGTGCCTTGTGAGACTGAACAAAAAGAGGTGTGTCCCGATATCTTTTCATACAATTATCCTAGTACCTCTTACTTTACAAGTTGGACTAGTGCTTATGGAATCTTTTTGGTGTAACTTTATGCTGTACCTCTTTAAGTTCCCATACATTCACTATTGTAATATGTTTGTGGTATATAGTGGTTTTTCTTGCGTGGTTTACATAGTTATTTTATATTTTAAAATTATTGTATTGGAGAGGTCTTTTTCTTACAGATACTTTAGGCTAATGCCTTACATTTGTGAGATATTCCTACTCGTTTCTAGTCACCAGTCCCAGGCCTATTGGAGGTATTATTGGGGTATTCATGGGATGAGCCCCTCTAGGCTGGGTCGTGAAATTACTTGTATTCATATATCTTATATAATTTTTTTCTTGATTTTATACTTATGAAAAGAACATAGCTATCAAATTGTATTTCAAATTTTCATTTTTTATAAAATCTACTCTGAAAATAATTTTCTACAAAATAGAAATTTTTAATTTTTTCCAATAGTTTTCACTTTTCACCCATTGTAATTATGTCTACAAACATATAAAATATCATTATGTCTTCATGATATTTGGATTCATTGATAAAAAATATATATAACTATATGGCTTAGTGTTGGAGATTTCTTTTACTAATTTCTTATGGAACGTTCTATACTCTTAAAAATTATATACTTTCTCTGAAAACACTCACATCCAACAAAAAAGATATATTAAAAAAATACAACCAAACACAAATTATGCCTAACAATGTCCCTTTTTATATTTTTTTCAATACCAATATAATCCATAAGCATATTCATCATAAATATTCATTCTCAATAGTTTCCCCAAAAATAATGTTCTCATTCCCTTACACCCCATAATTTTCTTCTCCCCCTTATTGATAAACAAATTAAAATGGGAAAATACACAAATTTAATTATCTCGGAATCATGAAATAAATTCTCCGAAGTAAAATAAGTATCACATGAGTTTCTTAAGAAATATCCATTAACTAAACAACTATAATTCTATATGGAAAAATTCCATGTAGAAAGTAGGAGTGAATAATAAAGGTTATCAATGATTTCAATTATACAACATCCTTGAATTAAATTTTTCAGGATTCTTATAAGGTCTATGTATTTTTGGAAAACATAATATATATTTTTATGGAAAAATATTGATTCCATATTATCAAAAACATAAAAAAATCACATTTTTAATGCAATTTCCCAAATACATCATTTTTTAACATATTTACATTCTTTATTGAGCTATGAAAAATATACATACTTTATAGATATAATATTTTCATCATTTTAATATGTATTTAAATTATTTAAACCCTCCTAATTTATCAATTTGAGATTATTTGTATTAATTTTGGATTTGTGATTTCTTTTTAGATAAAATTTGATGATTACTTAATTCTCAAATATTAGATGATTTTAATCACTTTGGTATTTTGGTCATAACATTTAAAATATTATTTCAATTTTTATGATTCGATTTTTATGATTCCTTGCTTTATGGGATTAAACATTTTCTTTTAGACCAATATCTGATTTGAAAATATAGATGCCTGAAAAAATAAATCAAGTAGACATATTATTTGGGTGGATATGGTGGATCACACCTCTATAATTAATTCATAAATCATGATACATGCCTCTAATGTAGAGGATTCAAGAAATATTTTAAGGAGTAATCCTATAATCCATTCACCAATAAATTAGTATTTAATCACTCATTATAGAGGAACCTGGATTCTCAAAATTGATGTATAAATGAGGAAGAATTCATTAAAATTTAAATACCCTTGTAATTTAGTTATAACTTCTTCTACAAGTGGAGGATTGTGTTGAAAATTTGAGTAATGATGAAAAAAAATCAAACAAATTTACAGAAGAAAAAAATATATTGGTAAAATAAAGGATAAACCATTGATAAATATTTAAAGGAAAATTCTAGAACAAAAATTTCAACCGTTGGTGACCCATTTTGACCTGAAACACATTAATCAACCTTTATGACTCCCTGAATCTTCATCACTGACTATAAATAAAAGGAATATATTTGATTGAATAAAATAATTCATCATATTGGGAATCTCATATGGAATCATTCCTTTAGGATTTTTATTTTTATTTATTTTATTTTTGTTTTCTTTTTCCAATGTAACACATTCATCTTATTTATTAAAGTGATTCACTTTCTTCAACCATCCATTTTCCTCTTATAACCCTAATTGCATAATTTATATATTCTATGTTTTCATTGTGATATATTTTCACTTTTCAATGGAACGTGACTAACCTGAGACTTGGCCCTAGGGGAGGTTTCACAATGTTCATTCATATTGCCCTTCAATTCAAAAAAAAAATAAATCTATTTGTGGTATATGCATGAGTATTTCATGGGTGTGGCAGTCATCCAACATGGAATTATTTACAATTCCATTTCTATTCATTGATGTATTATTTTTCTCTCACATATCTCGAGAATACCCTTCACATGGGGGAGGATTGATTTCTTGAAGAGCTGAAACTGTATGAGGAAGGGCTGGGACATTTACTAACTGAATTATTATTGTAGGTGTTAACCTACTTGACTACTAGAAGAGGTGGGGTTTTGTACACTGAATGAATTCCAAAATCACACATTTAATAAATCAAATTAAATTAATCCATTTATGAAATTTCATCAAATGAATTATCAAATTTAATTTAAACAAAAAATTAATAATGAATAAACACTTTTTATGAAACTGTTGACTTACAACATTCATCACTAGTTTCATTCTGTATACATAATAATTTATATTTTAATTCTCCATTTCATTTTCTTAATTACTAATTTCCCAAAAAAAACCCATTACAATGTTTTTCATAAAAAATAAATAAAAATATAATAGAATTTTATTATATGAATTAAAAATTAGTGATTGAACCGAATGAAGTGATCATCAAGTGAGACAACCATGGTCATCCTTTGTCTTACATTATTAAAATTAAATTAAAATTTTCCACATCGTAATACCGGAGTGCATCAAAAAATAACTATTTATGAGGATCTAAAAACTTATTTTGATCACCTTTTCTAAATTCACATTTTTTCAAATATGTTTTTAATTATATTTTTTATTATAGAAGTAATGTAAGAAACTGAATAATCATTTATTCTTTTCCCATGATATATCTTAACTAAAATTACTTTCTATTAGAAGATTACTCATAGGTAAAATATCAACAAAATGAATTCGACTATAGTGATCTAATTGATCATGTGAAAAAGATGAGTGATTATATGGATGACTTGAGGATAAAAATAGAAAGGAAATTTTTTTGTGTTTGTGCATCAATAGAGAAACTCGAACCTCAGGGATATCAAGAACCTGAGGTTGTGGCAGAATAAAATTCACTATTCACCATTGAAATTGAATAACCTAAGGAGGAAAAGGTGGAGGTACCTAAAGATTCATTCATCCTCACTCAACCATTTCTATGAGAGATATATGAAAATGACTTTCTTGTTTTGCTACATGAGGGAGATCAACAAGAACTAAAATATTTCTTGAATGAATGTTATGGTCTATTTGATATTACCAAATCATTCAAATAAGAAGAGAATGAACCCATGAAGTAAGACACCAATCAAATAGTGGAGTTTGATGAAAATATGGAGGATCTGGATTACCTAACTCCACCTAGTGATGATCAACTCCAATAGGGTATTTCCATCAATTAAAAGATTCAATAAAATAAACTTCAAATAGATGATACATTCATTAACACTAACTCATTTAATTTTTTTGAAACTAATTTGAGTATTACTTGCGAAGGTTTCGAATCTTCAGGATCTATTACCACTTATTATTCCATATAGGATGATAAGAAAAAGGAAATTTCACATGTTTAAAAACACTTAGAGCTCCTTGAGGAAATTGAATATTTTTTTAGGGAGCACAGGAATAGATCCTAGTGGCTATTCATGAAGAATAAAATATAAACAATGTCATTCATAAAAGGGAATATTTTGAAATTATTAATTTGAATTTGAATTTTGATTCTCCATTTGATTATTATTTTCCTGAATTGTATATATATCAACCAATGGAAATTGAAGATTTTTCATCACAAGTTTCAATGAAGTATGAAGAGGTTACATACTTCATACTACCCTAATCATAAATGTTGTACCTTATTGTGAACGGGGGATCTAGTGAACTAAATACCTGGGTTTTTTCTCAATAATAACAATGAAATTCAAGTTTGGAAGAACAACATGTGGCTTTTAATATCCAAAAATACTTAACCTACTTCATATTATGGATAATATCTAGTACTGCTCTTCTAGAGGCAATAAAATACATACCCCACTTGCGGGATCATGCCAATATTTCACTTTAAATTCTTTCTATGAATATTGATTTAAAATTAAGTATTATTAATTAGTTTATCATATATCCCACTTACTCTTATATTTTTTAGTGTAAATGAAATGATCCTTTAGTTTAATTAAGTAATTTACATTTTTTGGACGATCATGGAACAAGGTATCTCCCAAACATTGGAGGAAGCATATTAACATTCAATTAAAAAGGGAGTTCACCTTTAGTTTTTATATTTTAAACTCCATAAAAAATTTATAATATGTTTTGAGCTATGAACTAGAAAATGCATGGTCATTCTTGAATTATTAACTTAATTTTCTTATCTAGGAGACATGAGTTACTTAGGGATCTTGTGATACCATGTTTTAGATTTCAATTTTATTTATATTAAATAAGTAAAATGGATAATTGGATGATTAAATTGAAGATATGATACTAAAAAGAGGACTCATGATTTGAGGAAATTGATTAATTCATGTAAATTAAATTTCACGAAAACATTTTATTCTTTGAATTTCAAGAATTCATGTGAATTGATATGTTATTATTAATTATTCATTGAGTTATTTTATAATATTATATTTATATTATTACAAATATTTCTAGACCAAGTTTGTCCTATTTTTATTGAGCATATTTTTTTAGTGAACTTGGGACATTCCACTTACAAGAACTTTCTTTTGAACATTTCAATGTTTTGACTATACAAAAACAACTTTAAAATTATTGGGGAATATTTTGATTAAAAAGCTTATCATGAAATACAAAATATTCATAAATCCTTCTTTACCCAAAGGGACACTTAATTTACTTATAAAAATGATCCAAATTTCAAACCATTTTTATCAATTCCTACCTTCCTCTTAGTATTTTCATGATATTTCAAAATTGATGTGTCTGAGTGAAGGGAGGCATGGTGGAAGGGATGAAATTCATTGTATGGAAGATGTATGGGGGTGATATTGTGGGAATAAATTAATTTTTTTGTTCATTCATTATAATTCTCTGTTCTTCCCTTTTCAATTAATATAAAATGAAAAATGAAAAAAGAACTAAAAATTTGGAAAATGGGTTTATATTTGGCAAAAGAAAAAATCACCATTACAAAACCTATTATTTTTATCATACATGGTTAGGTGGTGAATGTGAGTTTAATTTTAATCATAACATTTGAAAAGGTAAAAAATATAAAAGGTCATTTTATAATGAAAATAATAATAAGAGTAAAAAATCCAAGAGGGTGTAAAAATAATTCATTATTATTTATTTAATCATGATCTACGCATTGCGTTTTTGGGAAATGGAATTTTCTAATTTTAAGGGGACAATTTAAGGACATGTTTATTTTTTATATCATGCATTGTATATAAGAGATAAACCTCCTCCTTGATCCATTATTTTTATACATGAATTCTTATGAACCTTATTTCTCAATGTCATTTGAACCATTAATGAAAGCCCTAATTACTTTTTATGGATTTTCTCTTTAAAAAGTAGAGAAAGTAGTTCCATTAAAATTATATGTATAAAGAGAATTTTCTCACAATATGATCATAAATATTCTTTAATTCTATCATTATTGATGATAGAATATATTTCATTGTGATGTAGATCATGATATAACATGTTAAATAATAATGAATTTAAGAACTTAATAGAATGAAAGGAGAAGTTCCATCATTTTTCAATCTGGAAACATAAATTTCATGAGTTGAATATTTTTTTGAAAAAAGAGAGATTAAATTTAAATTTATTAGTAATTTTGAAAATGTTATTTAACATTCAAAATCATTAGATTTTCTTCCCTTGGAATTTCAATATTGGTAACATTGGCGCACTCTTAATTCCATGTTGGTATTTTAAGATTCAAAAAAAACATGGATTAAATGTGGGGGATTTTATAGAGATGGTATTTTCCAAAACATTAATATGTATTTCAATTCTAAAGACCCTCAAAATTTATCAATTTTACCTCATTTATATCATTTTTTGATTGTTGTCTGTTTTGGGATAAAATGTGAAAATACTTTAATTCTATTATTTTTTGAGATTATAATCTCTTTTGTATTTTTGGTATTAAATTTAAAATATTATTCCAATTTGAGTGATTATTTTTTAGTATTCCAGGATTTCTGGATTTCAACATTTAATTTTGGAAGAAGATCTCATTGGAACATCTAGAGGCACAAAAAAAGAAATCATGTTGGCATTTTTTTTGGGAGGACATGGTGGATCACACCTCATAAAAAAGGCATAAATTAGGATACACCCCTCTAATGGAGGTGATTAAAAATTTATTTAAAGTAATAATCATATAATAATTTCAAAACATAAATTTTAAGGAGTTATTCACTCATTAATGGGGCATTGGGTTTTCAAAACTGATTGATGATTTAGAAAAAATTTGGACAGAATAAAATCATGTAGTGATTGGGCTAAAAATTCTTCTAAATGTGGAGGAATAAAATTAAATTTACAAGGATTATGGAAAATATATTTTTTATAAAATTTATAGAATTCAATTTTTTATGCTTCATTAAAATAAAGGGGATACAATGCGTAAATATTAAAAGGAAAATTATTGAACTAAAATTTCAACTGTTGAAGAACTATTATGACCCAAAAAAATTAATGTACTTTTAAGAAACCACGAAGAATATTCCAAGGAAATAAATAAGAGTATAAGGTTTTATTGAAGAAAAAATTTATTATAGATGGAATCTCTAAGGACTTCCATTCTTTAGGATTTTTATTTTCATTTCTTTAATTTTTTTATTTTCAAATGTAGCACATAAATCTTTTTTATAAATGTGTTTCTGTTTTATCTTCCACCCTTTTTTCTATTATAATTTTAATCTCATTATCTATCTCTTACATATTTCCTTTTTGATCTATTTTCACATTTCAATGTCATGTGACTAAACTGAGGTTTATTCTTGTGGTAGGATTCATTGTATTATTTTTTATTTCGATTCATTTAACTATGTTTTACATATATTTGTGGTGGATATAGGAGTATTTCATGGGCACAATGATAAACCACCATATCATTATTTTCAATTCCTTTTATTTTCTTTGATTAATGTTTTCCCTCCCATATCTCCAAAAAGCCCTTTATATGGTGGATTTGGTATTTATGAAGAGTTGAAATGACATATGTTGGATTTGGGTCTTTTAGTAATTTAATTATTAATATATGTGTTATCATATTTTACTATTGGAGGAGGTGGGGATTGGTATGCTAAAGTCATGCTAAAATAACACACTCAATAAATAAAATTATAGAAATTCAGTAATAATGATTCATCCAATAAATTATGAAACTGAATTTAAACAAAAAATTTATAATTAATGAAATCATGTTAAAAACTAATAAACGAATACCATTCTTCTTGAATTTAATTCTGTCAGTAACTGCATTTATATTTCAATTATACATTTCATTATTTTAATTTCGTATTATCCCATAAAAACCACATTACCATCATTAACATAAATAGTAAAAAACCCTTAATGAATTCTATTAAGTGAATAAAAAAGTAATGACTAAACTGAATATAATGATTGTCAAGTGATAAAATCATAGTAAGACTCTTTTCTTCATTAAGAAAATTAAATTATTTTTTACACACCCTACAATATGGGTGCATCAATGTATCAACTTTAGTTTTTCTCCCCAACACGGTTAGCATTCTATTCATCATTATAGTATTAAAATTTTCCATGATATTTATTATTATTATATTAATACTTCAAAAAAATCAACCATCTTTATTATTTATTATCCTTAAATTTCATATATGTTAGTAAAAATAAGAATGTACATTGGGAATAAGAATGAAACTCAATTGTTCTATAGAAGAAATTTTCAAACTAAGAATATTCTCATAAACCTATTTTATTATTTTTATTCCATAATTTTTTATTGGATTTATTTTATTTTATCTATTCAGTCTTATCATATTTTGGAACATATATTTTTATCATAATAATATTTAGATGAAGATGTCCACTTTTATTCAGTGTTAGTAAAATGTTTGTTACATTGTGATTTTATATTTATATCATGGTTTTTATTAGGATATTTAAATTTACATTAATGTATTTATAACATGTCCATTTCGATCATCTTTCATGAATATTATACCAATTTTCCAATCACTATCTCTTGATTTATTTTTTTAAACTATTTTCCCATTTTACAAATCTCATTTCTTACCTTTTTAATTAATTAAATTTTGTGGGTTATCCAACATTCTATCCAGGGAAATTTTTTATATCTAAATAACTGATGAATCTTATCTCATTTATAAATATTCATATCCTTTTTATATTTGTTATATTTTATTCCATACTTAACTTTGTTAAACATTGCATGTTTCATTATTGATACTTTTTCATTCTTTATATTCTGAAAGTTATTTTCCTCTTTCAACTGAATTTTTGGAAGGTTTATTATTCTATACTCAATGTAGATCCCCATGGAGTAATACCTATTTTCTAATTGAGAAATATTATACCAACATGAATATTATTTATGCTATAAAACTCAATTTCACAAATATTTTCCTAAGAATCATGATCTTTGAGACTGATTTTAAACCTATTCTGAGATCTTTTGTTTATTTTTCATCACATAATATGTGGAAGTTCAATCAGGGAGATTCTTCCATGAATAATTCAACTCTTTCTTTGAGTAAATTTTTATCTCACAAATCATGTCTTTTGAAACTGATTTATTACTAGTAACTAATATACATTTTGGTTATTTAAGAATAGACACAAACTACCCTTGTGAACCTTTCATTTAACCATCATTAGAAGTTTCTTCCTTTACATAAACTAATTTGGTGAATTATCATCTCATATTTCCTTACTTGATTTGTATTTTGAGAAAAAGTTATTATTTTCCAAATTTCTCTAATTCTATTTTTAGTCAAACAATCATTAATATCATTTAACATCTTTTGGAATTCATCCGACATTATTATGTTCTACTTATATTATTTTACCACAATAGTTTCTTCCATATTGGGATTCTTAGGACCAGATTATGTTTATTCATTATATTTCAATTTTCCCTCAAGATCCCTAATTTTTATTTTATTGGAATTAATTAGTTTTAGTATTATCACATATTTTTTTATTAGATAACCATTCATAAATAAAATTTCCATAAATTATTTTTTAAATTACTTTCTTGTTTTTTTATTTTGAATTTTTCAAATGTCTTTCTTCTATAATATATTTTTAAAATTTTCAAATTTTTTACTTCTTCATCACTATAAGCAGTTAATGATGAATCATTTCCTTTACTAACTTCAGTGATGTTTTTCTAGAGATTAATAGACATATCACTGGATAAATAACTACATTTCATTATATTATTCAAATTACACTTTTTTTTAATTTATAATATTCTTTAGGTTTCTTCCACTTCTAAGTCTAAGACATTTATCATCATTCTTTTACTCAATATCATCATGCTTCTTCATAGGATTTTTTTATATAAAAAAAACCTTTCTCATTAAAGTTCCATCATTTGAGAGAAGTATACCTTTGGTTTTCCAACTCCCTATGATAATTTTCTTTGATATAAGAGAAATTGTTGTTTTTAGATGCTCCACTTCTTCATTTTACACTGAATCACTTTATTCTTATTCCACACCCATAGATATATTTTTTATTTTATCAAATTCTTTGATGGGTATTTAAATTTTAGACATTTTATTGAAAACAGTTAGTTTCCTCATCTCATACAACATGAATATTTTGATGTTAAACTCAAGATAAATCATCATGATATTTTAAAGTATATATTTTTTCATCAAATTTACCTAGAAAGGTATCAAAACAATTTTTTAACAATAGAATAATGTTCCATCTTCTCTCCAAAATATTTGATGTTGTTGATGATCTCATTATCTTCTGTAATGTATATATCAAAAAATCTTTATCATCTATCATAACATATTCTTATATACAACATTACATTTTTAACTTAGATTCCTTAATATTATCATTTTATTTATTTCTTTGTCCCAACTTATACTATAATTTATTAGTTATTATAAACCTCATAATCATTTTATTAATATCTTCAATAAGATCCATAAATAAGGAATTATGAGATTTACCATCATTCTCATAAAATTTCTTATCCATAGCTTTCAAATAACATTTAATTAGATGAAATCCCATAATTTCGGAATCTATAAATTCATTTCAATTATATAAAAGATTGGGTAACAACTTATTCTTTCAAAAATGATAATTTTATCCATTAAAAGGAACACCTCACCTATTCATAGAATTGAAATTCGACATTCTCATGGTTTGATCTCTCATGGGAGACCTTTTATTTAATAAATATTGTTTTTCCTTAGGATAAATTTATGAGATAACTGAGAGGGGGAAGGGTTGAATTAGTGATAATGTTTTCTCTTCATAAGAATGATTCTTAACTTCATAAGAATAATTTATTATCCTATGAAATATATTTAGAGTTACAATCCACTAAAGTAAAAATATCATCCTAACCTTTCAGAAAAAAATATAAATAGAAAAAATCACATGATATTTATAATCATCGGTACGAATACATACTCTTATACATGATTTATATCCCTACCAAAATGGATTCTTTATTAACATTCCTTTAAAAATGAAAAAGAATAATAAGCAAAATATTTTATAACATCATAGTCAACATTAATTTTCTAATTAATTTTTCCCCCAAATATCCTTTTCATATCCACTTACATCATAGATCATTATGCACACAAAAAAACAAGACATTTCAGCAACTATTTATCCAATATCTACAATCTTATATTATATCTTCTTTTATGATCCACATAAGAATGTTATTTAATCCTACTACAAGATTTCTTAATCAATTATACCTATATAAAAACATCACGATATTCAATAACCCTATAACGATTATGTTTTACTAGACGATTCCTCATGATTTGTGGTATAATTATATATTATAAATTACAAATTTAAATAAAAATTACTATGAATGATACTTTATAAACATATCCCATTTTTGACTCCATACGGTAACTTGTGTCTAATGGTCTCCATCTAATTTTACACTATATGGTAACCTCAGTATGATGGTCTCTAAATAATTTGATTCTATATAAATATACTCATTTCATTTTATCCATACTCTCTATGTTCAAATAAACTCATTAAAATGACTAATTCTGATAGAAATTGTTTTACTGTAACTCTATCCTGTGAACAAAATCTGACCCTACACACTTTCCTACTTCATGTGAGTAGGAACTCAATCGACATATCAAAACATCTCTTTTATCTGATGGAAATATCTCTATTTGAACATTGATTGAGCATCTATAATATGAATGATCTATATATATTACTCTTGGTCAAATAGAATGTAATATTGAATGGAATCTCATCTAGTCACAAAAACATCAATGTTTTCTCCTTTTAATATATGTGAACATTGTCATATATAATGTACATTTCACCACTTTTTATGGGTTCAGATCTAGGGTGTTTTGGTAGGAACTCAAATGTAATTACCACTCTACCAAATTTCAAATTCTAATATCCCACATGTTTTAATTTAGCTTAATTCTTATCAATACAGATAGATCATTCTATAATAAAAATAATGCTTCATGAATCCCTTATGTTTGTTATCATCATAAAGATTCAATTAAATAAAATTTTTGAACACATAATTAAATTTCACATTATATGTAATGATTTTTTCTGGAGTTTCATTATAATTATTATTTTCATTTGCACACCTCTATATTTCTACATATTATGTCTTTATTAATATTCATCAGTTGATCCACCCTCTTCTAATTTCAAATTATTCAGCAACATTCATCCATTTTTACATTATGTCCCTATATATTAGATATTTCATGTATTTTTTTCTAAAAATTCATTAATTTTGGCCCCAATGAAATATTAATGTAGTGGATGTTCATTCTAGGGACTCAATCCCTTATGTTTCTTTCAACACTATTTTTTCAACTTCTCTATCACATGCAGCCAGGATGGACAAGTTATCTTTTTTCAATCCAAACACGTATGTCTATATTTCACTTTTTGATCCATCTGTGTATGAATATTGTCACTCGAACACCAATACACCGGATTGAAATTTTTTTCTCCACAAAAATTACAACTTCTTACCCTTGATTGTTTTCTCATATACTTCTCTCCCTTTTTTCTTCTTTTCATAACATTATATATATTTTTATTTTTTTGAAATCAAAGAAACTCTGTAGCAATAACATTGATAGATTATATTGGTTTTATGATCAATGGATATGCATCATAAAATAATGTATGCCATGATTGATATTTATTATCAGAAAAAAATTTCTTCTCTCGCACTTCTATTTTGAAGACATGAATTGATAAATTTCTAAATTGGTCATTCTTATTTTGAATTCTATGTCCCATTAGATGAAACATTGTAAGTCTAGTAAAATATCATCTGGAAATATGTGTCTAGAATTTAGTGTCACTTATATTCAAAAAAATTATATATTCAACAACGATGGAATTGTTATATAAGTAATATAACATTTTATTATTTGGGAAAATAAATTATTCTATCAACACGTCTGTCCATATGTTTTCATCATGAAAATAAAATATTCTAAAAAATGACCATCCATAGAACTCAAACATCATATTTTTACCTCCATTTTTGAATATTAACAATTTTTTAATATTTATAAAAAATTTAATTGGATTATGACTTATTCGTGATGTTAGAAACAATAATGAATAGTATCTTATAATATGACATAGTTATGGAACATTATTATAACACTTTCTTAATCAATATTCAATACTCACTAACTTTAGCTGCTTTTATTTGATTTGTTTGTTGAATTTTTTTTATATATAGAATAAATGCAAAAAAACTCACATTGGATATAATGGAATTAATTTATAGTATATGAAAATGTAACATCCTATTATTTTAAAAGGAAACACTTTCCCAAATATATCATAGATGAAAAAATAAATACTAATATTTAAATGTGACCATTATAATGTAGCCCATGTATTAGTGGGTAGGAATAGGAATAATTTATTTAGTAAATAAATATAATTTTCCAACTCAATATATATTTTTTTGGTATTTTATTAGACATTAATTACATACTCTTTAGTGGATCCATTTTATTTTTCAAAAATCTATTCCCCTCAAAAATGATATTTAATTTTTTATGGGTGTTTAATAATTAATTGAAATTTTAGACAATTCATATTAAAAAAATAATATTTTTTGTTAATTTGTAATGAAAAAATTATATTAGAATTAATTTTTAATAATTTTCCAAAAATTATTATTTTTTAACCAATAGTAAAGAATTCATATTTATATTGAAAATTGTATTTTTATTTTAAATTATTTAAATATTAAAATTTTGTTTTGGATTTTTTTTAAAATTTCATTACATTATTTATATTTAAATTAATACTCTTCTATATTTTCTAGTTTATTTTATACAAAAAAAAGTTGCCAAAACATTTTATATTAAAAAATGGAATTTTTCAAAAAATACGGTATTTTGTTGACTGTTTTTCTGATTACATTTAAATTAAAATATTACGGTTATGTATTTATAGTATTGAAAGATGAATTCCATAATTGGAATCAGAAGATAAAAAATTAGTAAATAGTTATCTTTTATTTTTTCATAATATGAATATTAAAATAAGTAATTTTTGTTACTATTGGTAAGGGTAAATTTGGTAATTAGGGGTAAAATTGATATGATAAGAATTATTAAATTACCCAAAAACATGTCCATGTTGTATTTGATGATTTTTTATAGACACAAATCATCCATGAGTAAAATTTATGACCCTTTGAAGCCACATCGTTGACATTAATTCCCTTGTAGATTTTGTTTCAAGGGAAGTCAAAATTCACACTATTATTTATAATAGGTATAACATTTTAAATAAGTTGTCATCTAGTATTTTTGTTTTTATTTAAAATTTTTTATAATGAAAAAATATTTATCTTAATCATTTTAATATATTTTGAATTTTTATGGATTAAATTATTTCCTTATGGTATTTCACAACAATGAAGCGATAATTATCTAATTAATGAAAAAATAAACTAAATGATTTAAAAAATATTAAAGAAATGTAAATTAAAATAAATAATGAAATATAATAACATTATAGATGTCCTTGACATGTATAGGTTATTATAAAATAGTCTTTTTTAATTTTGTCCCATGTTTTTGATATTTTTTAGGTCATAGTGATGAATAATATCAAATTTGACGATAATGATAATTTATAGCATTAAAATTTTATTAAATTTTTGAAAAATGAAAACAATATTAAATAAGTATATTGGGATAAGATATTGATAAAAATTCCATCCCCTGTTCATTTATAGGACATTTTTATTTATTTCACTATATAATAGGCTTATTATATTTTAATATATTAAGAAATTCAAAAAAATTCACTTACCTATTTTATAGAGTAAACAAATTAATCTCATATAATCATCCTTAAAATTAGTTATCGTTCTGGGAAGATCTTTAAAAATCCATTCATATAATCCTTATCCATATTCTAGAGGTCTTAATTTAGGTTTCAAACCAACCTTAGTTGTCTTAAGGTGTTATGGAAATGAATTTTTAAAGAATAAGATGATAATAAATGTAAACAACGAGTCTAAATCAAGGAATGGGACACATTAACAAAAAAACTCATTCCAAATGTTTCATAGATTTATTTTATAAATGGTACTGTTTAATTTTAATGTTTTTAAATTTATTTAAATGATGGAATTTATATGGACTTGATTTTTTAAAAAATAGAATTTTGGAGTTTATGTCAAATGTTTCTGAAAATAATCATTTAAAGGATTATTGTAAAGTAATTTATTTTATAATAATATTTTCAATTTCCACTTTTAGTTATTATGAGAAAGGTATAATGTAATTTTTTTATAATATATTACATGAATGGAATTTCCAACTTTCATGATGCATTAATGATTTAATGTTTTCTTTCTATGTTTTCATAGTTCTTTTTAATGAAAATTGTTCAATTATTATATCAGTAGTTTATAGATTCTAAAATGGATTTTTATAATAAAATTTTATTTTTTTATACTAATGTGTTTTAAAAATGGGTTTATAATATATTTCAAGGGTATTACTCATGATATGGTCCTTAGAAATTAATCAGGATTAGCGTATCCAGATATCACCTAGTGAGCCTATTGTATCTAATATGAAGGGTTGAGTCCCACTATAGCTCATGGGTGAAACTGATAAAGATTATAAAAAGGGTTGAGTTCTATTATAGCTCACACAAGAGCCTTATATAGCTTATAAAAATGGTTTATCCCCACTTTATCTCATGAAAATAGGAGATCCTAATACATATTCTACAAACGGTGAGATCTATTATATCTCTCTGATGCATTATGTAAATATTTTTTTCTCTGGATAATTATATTAGAAGATGGTCATATGGTTTTATAAATTTTAAAGGGTTTGTAAGCATTTTATGAAACTGATGTTCTAATAATCCTACATGCATTATTTATTACTATTAATTATTTTTCATGGAAATAATATATTTTCAATATTTTAATATAAATATATTTTTTTAAGTGAAAAATGATTATCCTTTGGTATGAATAGGTTTGTTTTGTTTAAAAAACAATTTTTAATGGGTTTTCATGTTTTTTACTATACTAATATATTTCTGATTTTATGTCACTTTCTGAGCTTTTTGTGATCTTCCATTTTTTTAAAACACAAAATTCCCTAGATGTTGAGAGGACCTATAATGTTCTTGTTTCGATTAATTCAATCAGTTATTTTTTAATTTTTTAAAACATTGATTTTTTATATGGTATTTTTAAAATCATCCAGATCCTTGACTAGAAAATATACTTGGTTGTACAATATACTGTTTATTTTTAGATTATATTTTTATTTAAAAAATAAGAAGTTTTTTAGTACTAAATCAAGAAATAAATGTTCACGGCTTTACCTTTGGTATTAAAGGAGAATACTACAAAACAATGAATATTCTGGAATTTCCATTTTTCATTTAAAATTTAAGCGATATAATTTTCATTAAATCATATAGAAAATTAAGTTTCCATAGAAGATAGAGCTTTCTTAATTATTAATTTGGATGTTAAAAATGTAATAATTAAGAATGTATTTAGGGTGAAACTCATTTAAGGGGGTGGGAATGTAACATTTTGAGATTTTAAAATCAAACACTATTCTATATAGAGCATAAATGATCAACTAAATGTTATTATTTAAATTTTACCTTTATAAAATTTCCATTATATTGGAATAAATTAATATTAATAATGGATTTCTGACATTAATATAAAAAAACAACTAAATATGATTTTATTTATATGTTCTTATAAAATAATTACATACTTTTTAGTAGATTCATATCATTCATCAAAAATATTTTTCCTGAAATATTATTTTTATTACTTTTTTTGGTTGATTATTAATTTATAGAAAATTTAGAAAATTTCCCTTAAAAATTTAATTTCATTTTTACATTCATAATGTAAAAATTAAATTAGAAATATAATATGAAGATTTTTTTGAGAATATTTATTTTTCAACGAATAGTAAAATTTTTTGACTTTTATTTGAAATTATATTTTAATTTAAATATTTTCACATTATAATATAATGTTTTGGATTAGTTTAAAAATATTAATTACTTAATTTTTATTTATAATAATTCACTTATAATTTTTTATTTTTATTTTATACAAAAATATAATAGAAAAACATTATATATATATAAATTACATTTTTCTAAAAAAACATGTTCTCATTGCATTTCATTGAATTAATTTTAAATTAAATTATTCTGCTTATTTAAATTGAATTTTAAAATTTTCATTCCAAATTTGGAATCAGAATATCTAGATTTAGTTAATTTTACATTTTTTATTTTTTAAAAAAATGAATAGTAAACATATTAATTTCTATAACAAAGGGTAATGGTATATAGGGTAATTAAGAGTAAAAATAAAATGATTAGAATTATAAAATTACACTAAAACATGTTGTAATTTTATCAGATGATTATTTTTCAACACAAATCATCCATGGGTCTAATTTATTACCTATTTGAGCCACTTGGTTGAAATTAAGTCCCTCATAGTATTTTAATTTATGAAAATTAAAACTTATCACACCACTATTTTTAATAAGTATAACATTTTTCTTTTCCGTTCATCTAGAATATATATTCAACATTAATAGTATTTTGAAATATATAATATGTATCGTTCTCAAGGAAATTTATTTTTATTTTTAATGAAAAAAAGTTACCTTAAATGGTTTCACAACAGTGATGAAATAATTATTCAATTTATAGAAAAATTAAAAAAATTTAAAAATATACTTTGTGATAATTAATGTAATGCACAAATTTTATTAATTATACTGACATTTATATGATATAATAAACTATATAGTTAATATTTTAACACATATCTTATATTTTTTAAAGTTGTAGTAAAGAATTGTGTCAAATTTGAAAATAATGATATTTTATACATTTAATATTTTATTAAATTATTAAAACAGAATAAAAATAACAAATAAGAATAGTATGATTATATTAGGACAAAAATTTCATCCCATTTTTTATTTATATTCCATTTAGATGTATTTTTTTCAGTAATACTCCCATTATATTTTTATATCTTAATATATTCCTGATGTGTCCCTCACTTCTCTTTTAAATGGGAACTACTTCTTCTAATTTCATTACACTAAAAACCCATTTTTAGTTAGCCAATATTTTCACAAATCCACTCCTAGAATCCCTATCTGAATTCTATTGGTCATATTTTTGGTAGAACTCCAACCTTAGTGGTCTTAATTTTTTAAGAAAATGTATTTTTTCAAAGAAGTGCATGATTAAAATTGTACATAATGATCCAGACTCAAGGTAGGGGAAACACTAACTAAAAAACCTCATTTTAAATGTTTTAAAATTTATATTCTAAATCATTATCTTTCATGTACATTTTATTAAAATTATAATTATGAATTTATTTATATGTAAGTGAATGTTTTAAAAATATGTTTTTTCATTTTATCTAAAATGATATAAAAAATCTTTTTATATTCTTATATATAAGACATTATTTTAAAAATCCTCTCTTATGGTACTTTATTCACATATTTTTATAAAGGTAATAATACTTTTTCTTAAAATATACAAAATGATTGGAAGATCCTACTTTCATGATTCTTTAATGCTCTGATGATTAATTTCTATGTTTTTATAGTTATTTTCAATGAATAATGTTCCATTATTATGTGTGTGGTTTTTAGATTTTAAAAAGTAAATTAAAAAAAAGTTATTCTGATATACAAAAGTAATTTAAGAAAGTTTTTAAAATATTTTTCAATGTTTTTATTGATGATATGGTCCTTGTACATTTTTATATTGGGTTCTCCAAGATATCACTTGGTGGTCACGTTATAGCTTATATGAAGGGTTGATCCCTAATATATCTCACCTATGGGCCTGATATATCTTATAAAAGAGTTGATCTCTATTATAGTTCATAGGTGAGACTGATATATATTATATAAATACTTTTATCCCATTATATATAATGAAAAAGGGCTAAGCTTGATATATATTATATGAATGTTTTTCCCCATTAATGCTATCAAATGCATTAGGTAAGGATGTTGTTCGTTGGATAATTATATTAAAAGTCAGACGCATAGTTATTATTATTTGTATGGTCTTATATAAGTTTTATAAATACGATGTCCCATGTAACCTATATGACATTTCTATAATTGTCAATCCATTTTCATGAAAATAAATTTATATAAAAAATGTAAAATTGCGATATTTTTTTTAAAAAATATTGTCTTTTCATATGAATATGTATGTTTTTTAAGAAATTATTTTAATGGGATTTTATGTTTTTCATTGGACTAATTGGTTTATTAATTTATGTTCCTTACTTATCTTTTTATTCTCATCCCATGTCAAAAAAATTAATTGGATATCTTAGAAGATCAAAGGACTAGAAAGGTGCAAGTGTAGATGAAGATAATTTTTTATTTTGTACTTAGTTTCATTAACTATGATTTCAGATAAGGTATTTCATTATTCCTCTATAACGTAGGATGGAAAAGGTAGTTTTATCATTTAATTTTTATTTTTAAATTTATTTAACAAAAATACATAGAGTGTTTTAGTATTGAATCAAGATGCGATAGTTTGGGTTATTTAAAAAAATCATGTTTTTATGTAATGTTTTACCTAACCCTCTAAAACTCTATACTAAAAAGATCATGTTTGTGCATGAAAGTGAACCAATTATTAAAAATCATATAATTATTCATTCATTAAGGTACATGTTATAATAAAAACACATCCATGTAAACCAATTTTTAATAATAAAATAGTAATATACATACTTTGGTACTTCATCTCCATATCTTTCTTGATGTCGCTCCGATAAGAATTCTTATGAATGGAACAACATGCTGGTTGATTCCAACATATAATTCTAGTAGAAAACATTCATCACCCAATGAATTTGAGAGTTATATCAGGCTCCCTAATCATCATAAATAGTTTCCAAGGACCATCACATACATATAACATGTATAATATTTTTTTTAAAAAATATCAAAAACTCTTTCTTATAACAAATATGTGGAAGAACTATTTATAATATCAAAAAAATAAGGATAAAAATGGCTTTTCATTGAAATATAATTAAATAAAAAATTTCTTGTACAATTATAAATAATATTTTCATTCAAAAAACATGAATAATTATGGGATAATCCTATAAGTTAATAATGATAATTATGGTATCAAATTAAAATCATGTTTTATTGGTTAAAAAAATTCAATTCATAATTCTATAAAAATATAAAAATAACCAGTATGAAAATTTGGAAAATAAATTATCTTAAAAACATTATAAAGAACTCAAAATAATTATTGAAATGAAATTGAAAATATATTAAATTATATTAAAAAAATACCTAAAACATTATTATGAGCATTTAAATTGAATAAAAATAGTTTAAAAACATTAAAACATTAAAAATAAATTCTTAGTCCAAAAGTGTGCATGGGAAACACCATCATTTTCCAATGAATGGAAAGTCATGATGTTATGTAATATAATATCATTATATATTACAAATTTTATCATGAATATAATATATATTAATAAAATAAATTCTTATTACACGTCATTTGTGAATTATATTTAAAAAATAAAAACACATTATGGTTGTTGTAGCACACATGTACGCACGAGTGAATTTTTTTCCATTATGATATAAAAATTAGACGAAAATGGTTTCTTCATCATTAAAAATGAAAATAAATATATGAAATACATTATGTTCTTATTTATTTATTTTTATACATTAAATGTTGAAATTATAATACAAAATAAACATGTAAAAATTTGGTTTAGTGTTATACATATTCTTCAACAACCTAATTTTTCTTAAATAATAAGCTATCTAGGTCTTTTTTTGGTGGGGTGAGGACCTAAATGATTTATATGGGGATATTGGAAATTTTTTCGTTATGTATTAGTTTTTCAACAATATTTATGTGGGGAAAATAGGAGAGAACATGCGGTTCCCAATTATATGTGAATGAGGCAATAATATTGTAAAAATTAAATTTTTTAAAATAATATAATATGTTATTCATGGGAATGTGGCAATTAAAAAGTTAATTTTTTTGAATTTGGTGTATCAGAAAAAATAACTAAGAATTGTTTTTTGACCTGGTCACTTAATTTTTACCTTAATTAACCCATTTTACCCTTTTTGATGTAGTGACAACATTTTTACATTGTATACTATTTTTAATGACCCTAAATAAAATATAATTAATCAAAAAAATAATTCATAGGATTCAAAATATGAAATTAATTATCCAATATTCACTGTTTAGTAGTGAGAAAATGTTTTTAATTAAAAATATGTAAAACACACTGAAAATCTATTATTTTTTAATTTTTTTTTCAAAAAGTAAAATAAAATAAAATAAATTATGCTGATGATTTCTATAAAACAAATTATATTACATTAAAGCACGGTGTAATTAAATTAATTAATGAAAAATATTATATAATTCATTATTTTAAGTTACATGATTTAATGAGAAAATTATATTTTTACTAAAAATAAACTCTTTCACCATTCACTAAAAATAATTTTTTAAGAAACATTCCAAAAAAATCACCCAAGGGTAAATTTGATTTTATGATATTATAATTAAATACCATTAATTAAAATTTCAATATTAATATTTATAAATTCAAATTTTACATAAAACTATATAACACATAGAAATCACTTTAGTTAGAAAAAAAATAGTTTCGATTGAAAAAAATATATAAATGTTATGGTGAATACGAATCCATAAAATCTAGTCATGAATATTTATAAAACATGATATTGGGTATTATTAACATTACATTTTTTCACAATATGAAGCCTTATCTATATTATTTGATATAATTTTACTGTACTATATTCATTATTTATTGAGTTATCCTTGGTGAGTTTTGGAATGGGATTATTAAACCTATTTTAGATTCATGATAGTTCTTTTGTATATTCACTAGAGTATTACTTTATCATTTTATCTACTTCAAGGGAGACCATGGTTTTGATATTATTGATTATACATTTAATTATCTCACCTATTTTATATATTATAAATATATTGTCTTGTATGGTTTAGGAGATAAAATTTCACATTACAATCATGGAGGATGGAGAAGCTAGTGGTTTGTTTCCTTATGATTTGTGTGTTATTATATTTTATAGAATCATATTTGTACCCATTTGAGAAAAAATTTGGGATAATATTTATTTTATATTAATGAAATGGCATTGAATAGAGTTTTTATATGAAAATTATGGGATTATTATGGGAAAACAAACCATTTTTTGTTTAATACCCTCAGTGATAATTTCTAGACCAAGTCTTATTATAATTGATATTTAGGGGTCACTTCCAAAGTCACTTATATCCCATGAGTGGTTTCCAATAGTTTTTTTTGTGATAGAACTGTATCAAATCATTTTGTAACATGATTTTCTTGTTATTATGGATATAAAAATGTGATGATTTTTTAATTTAGGTGGGAAACTATATCATTTAAACATAACTCGAGATATGGGATTTATAGAATGGATGGTATATGCCACACCCATCGTTTCTAATTTGTTTATTTTAATTAATTTTCTGGGCATCGGGTAGTTCAGGTCGAGGCCCGACATAAAATTTCTATGTTCTTATTTAAAAACAAGTGTTTTGACCTTGACTGCATCCAGCACGCTAAAGGTCGAAGCCGTGCGACCTCACTTGGGTTGCCGTGCGGCCCCGTCCAGCTCACCGCTCGCTTGCCCGATGTGCAAACAAATAAATAAAAGGAATTAATAATAAATAAATATATAATTAAACTAGTTTTTTTTCTTTCGGGGATTGTCATCATGCGACGTACGAGCGAAGCATAATTGCGAAGCCGTGCGGCTTCGCCAAGTCCGTCGTACGACCCTTCTCGTTGGTCAACTAATTAAACAAATGAAGTAATAATGATAATAAAATAAAATTTAGGTGTCTCAAAGGATGATGTGAATGAGTTGATTTAATATATTGTGTTTTGGATGATAATAATATTACTATTTTCATGGTTTTAATTTGAGAATATAATTATAAATAATAATCTTATTATTATTTTTGGTTTTAGTTTTGATTTTTTTTCTTTTATTCAATATTTATTCACTTAATTTTTTTTTATTTTTTTCCGTTATTTTTTTTCTTTTTTTCCCTCTCTTTTTTCTCCCATTTCTGTCAGATTCCACCCCCCTTCTCTCCCTAGTGTCGCGGCTCACCCCTTCCCCCTAACCCTAACTTTCACCGGCACCCTCCCTCCTACCCCATCACACACTGCGACCTCCTCTTTTTAGTAGCCCGGCCGCCGCACCATCTCCTCCTGTCCGGCAACACACCATCTTGTGTCGCCTCCCTCTCCGCCTGTCCGGTGGCCACCCCCTCTTCGGCTCGAGCCGCTGCACGAACCCCCGCCTCGCACTTTTCCGGCCCTCCTCGACCCACCGACCTCCTATCCTTGGCGACCGAACACCCCCCTTGGCTGAGCCTTGCCGCGCTGTGACACCCTCTCCATATGGTATACCTTTTTCTCATCTTTTCTAGTGTTTGGCCCTTTTTTGTGGTTTTTTCCTAACTGTTTTAGGTTCGGATTTTAGGGTTTGATCTTATTTTGTATTGGTTCAATTTCATGATTTATGGTTTACCTTTGGTTCTTTAATGGTGCGCATTAGGTGTGGTTGAAGTATTCAATAAATTTCTCAGTTAATTCTTGATGTTTTGGTTCAATTTTTTGTTTAGGATCAATTTGGTTTTATTGAGTTCCAGTTGACGTGCGATGGTCATTGCGCACCACAGTTGTGAAGTCTGCGGTGACAAGGTAGGTGGTTCCGCGTCTAATTATTAGTTGATGAATTAGTTTGAAAGATTATTTTTTTAACATGTTGTTTAATTAATTCGGGTAATGCGACGTTGTTTTTCCTTTCATTTTAAAGTATGATTTGCATTAAAATTGTTTAGAAAATTATTTTTCTTGTGTGTGTGTTTCTTCTGAGAACCATGTTGGTGATTTTTAACTTGTCCCATTAGATTATTAATTTTTTTACAAGAGGTACGAACTACTTTTTGACATGGCGTCGGGTGTGTTGGGTCATAAAATAAGTTTTTGTTTTAGTTTGGTGGGAAATTCCGAGGGATTATTTTAATTTTTTTTTAATCTTCTACTTTTGAATTCTTAAATTATGTGGTGCTTTTATTCTCTGATTTTACAAATTGTAAATTTTTTAATTAAACTAATTTTGCGGTGCAAATCATTTTTTGATAAGATTATGTTGTGTGTTTGGTTATGAAAGTGGTTTGGGTTGTTTTTGTGTGCAAATGCATGTTCTGCTATTCAAATTTTTTTTAGTAAATTCTTAAGTGTTTTAGAAAATAGTTATTAAGGATGGAAATTTGTTTTAGTTGGTTTTGTAAGAAATGCAGATTGAGTTTTGAACAATTTTAGTGTGTGTCTTATTTCTAAATGGTGTTTATGCATGTAATTGTTCAATCGTTTGATGATAAGAGTATTCTTCTTAATTTTGTGGATGATTTAATGGGGTATGTAGCCTATACAGATTGAGTTTTGAAAACAATTTTGGTGTGCGCATTGTTTTAAAAGAGGGGTTGAGTGTGTCATTGTGATTTTGCGTGCGTAAATACCCTGTTTGTATTTTATACATTAGTGTGACATGTGTCATGAACATTGAATTACATGAGCACAAACAGGAAGCCTAGGTACTAGGTGGGCGGACTAGACTAGCGTGCTAGTGATACGAGAGTGGCCTCATCCTAGTTTCACTTTGCGGGATTGATGCTTACAACACTAACTAAACATTGGATGATGACTGGAGACCACTATGGTAGGAGGTGTTTCCCTACCAGTAGATCTTGCACGGGAATCTGTGATATGATTCACCGAGACATGAGGTTCTAGGGTCCCACTTCTCGCTAGTATTTTTGGGGTATCCCATGTACTGTTCTCTTACTATGCTTGCTTCTCACCATCGGCACACGGTGTGCCATTTGGGTTACCAAGAAAAGTGTGTGTGCGTGTGTACGTCCGTGCGAGCGTCTGTGTGTGTGCATGTGCACGTGTGTGCGAGTGTCTGTGTGTGTGTGTGTGCATGTGTGTGCGTGCGCCTATGTGTGTGTGTGTGTATGTGTGTGTGTGTGTGTGTGTGTGGGCGTGCATACGTGTGTGTAAGATAATTTAAGGTTTTCTTTTTAGAGAAGTTTCCTCTTAAAACTGTTTTCATTAAACTTCTTTAAACACTTGTTTATTTCTATTCTGTTAAATTGCAAATGTATTTTTCTTTTAATAATTATGCGTGGAACCTTTTATTGGTGGCATCATTCTGGGATTTCAGCTAACACCCTACATACACCCTTGGGTGTTTGTAGGTTCTGTTTCATCTGCTTTCCAGGTTGTGACTTCGTGCTCAGCGATGGTGGTTCTGGTTGCTGTTGGTCTTCGTGCGCAGGTTGGTGTTGGTAGCTTGGGGATGCAACTTCTTGTGTTGCATGAGGTTGGTATTGGATTTTAGTTCTCTATTCTTGTTGATGTTCATTTTGGGTCTTTAGCTGAATTGTAGACCTAAACCTGTTTATAGTTTAGAAGCGTGTTTGGTAGCTTGTTCCAGTTTCAGTTTATTTATCTTGTTGGTTGTTTTTATGTCTTTTATTTTTGGTAAAACCGTTCCCTCTTGTTAATCTTGATACCTGGGAACTTGTGCCAGCCTGTGGGGTTCGGGAACGCCCTTCGGGCCTTTCCGCGGACCGGGTCGGGCGCCGATTTGGATGGCGACCCGACCTGGTGCGTGAAAAAATGGTATCAGAGGAGGTTTGCTCTCTTGGATCGTTTTCTTTTGAGATAGAGTCACAGTATACTTGAGTTAGGGTTCTTGGGACTCGATGTCCTGGAAACGAGTAAGGTGCCCAGCCAGCACACCTCGTGGCGGGACTCAAGTTACCAAATTATATTGAGGTTTGTCTGAGTTTTTGGTCCTTGCGGAAAATCTTTTCTAAGGGAAATGAAAAGGGGTAAGTTCAGTGGTCCCTGTGAGCTCGCAGGGTCTGGCAAGCCATGTGGAGCCGGGGACGTTGTCCTAAAATAACCTCTATGGTGGTGGTGTGACTGGCGTATGGCCGCCAACCATACGTTCCAGTCACCCGCTGACCCAAGTTTCCCTTGCGTCATTTCTCGTCTCCTTGTTTTGGATTCATGGGAATTTGGTTTTTAAGTAATAATGTTTTGGTCTTGGAAAATGTTTTCAAATGAAATTCTTTAAAAAGAAAATGAGGTATGAGGTTTGAAAGATGTGGGTTGAATGTTTTGGTTTTGAAAAATGGAAAGGTTTGGTTTTGATCCTTGGTGCTCTCATGGGCAACCACATGCATGAGTGTATGAAAAAAGGGAAATGGTTAATGGCACGAGAAAATGAGTGCCTGGATGGACATGAGGTGGGTGTCGGTGCGTCATGAGAACATGCATGTGTGAGGCTCATGGGACGCCATTGGTGTTGGTGAAATCCACCGGGTTTTCTTATTTTCAAAATGTTTTGTTAAAGGAAAAACAAAATTTGGTGTTTTAGTAAACGGTGTTTGTGTGGCGTGTCCTTGTGTTTGGAAAATGTTGGATGTGAGGCGTTTTGAGCTGAGGATCCTTTCTGAATGATTTGTGTTCCGAGTTTGAATTTTTATTTGCATGTTGGTATGTTTTTGTGTAGTTAGTGAATTCTTTTGAAAGTTCTTCGGGAAGCCCTTTCAGTGGTTTCCCTGCATGTTTAGTGTGCGCTTCTGGTATGTGTTGACCACTGAACCAGTTTAGTTGGGTCCATGGTATTCTTTCTCAACTAGTGTACGCCCCCATAAAGTGTTGACATGTGATTCAAGTGTGGCCAAGGGAAATTCTCCGTTGATCGCCCCTCCAGTTGATCAGAGGAATATCCACATGAATTCTAGAATTAAACCCACCTCTCATTTTCACAACTAAGTGGATCCTCTCGCAGCAGGATGACATATGTGAGGGGAGTTGAAGGAGGTTTTGGTACTTTTGAGTTGTCTGACTCGTCGGGTACAAAGTTGACATAATTGTGTCTAAAGGTTCCCCTAGAAGCAGTGAAAGAAATTCCAGCAGGGAAAGTTGGAGGTGGTTCATAATTTTTAGTGTTGAATAGTGTCTTGAAGGGATTTGTAGTATTTACATCAGCTGCAAGGGTCATGTTCGGTGACGTCTTGTAGCATGAGGCCCCTTTGATAGTCAACGGTGTTTTGGAAGCAGTAAAGGAGACTCCAGTGGGAAAAAGGTGGAAGCAACCCAAAGTTGTTGGCGCGATCTACCATTCTAAATGACCTCTGGTCATTGGTTTGATTCATTTAAGGAAAAGTTTGTGTTAGAATACTAGTTTGGAAGACCCAGTCGTTTGAGGCTGCTATGGTCGTTTGTAAGAATCACGTATTGTTCAAGACGCGGTTTAAAGTCTTTCTCAGCGTAATGTTCCTCTCAACAGCAACAGTCATGTTCTGGTGACGATTGGTGGTGTTGTGTTCTCATTTATTATGATAATGGGTGATGCACATGCACCATTTCAACTCTGGTGTTGGTGAATGTTCCGCGTATGATCAGTCATATGTTGTAATGTGTTGTGCTTGATGGTGTTGCCTCGGGTGAAATATGATTGGGTGTGGCACCAAAATGAGAAGCTCCACTCGGGAGTTTTTGATGCCTGACTTCAAGGCAGAAGATGCTTCAAACATTAGGGCTCCATCCATAGGCCTCGGAGTGAAGCTGGCGCGCGGTCAGGAACCCCGGGAGTGTATGGGACCCCAACTTTATTTCTTCCATTAGTGTTAAAAGTAGAGGCTGTGTAAATTGTTCCTATGGTTGTTCCACTCTGAATGAGCCATCTGGTTGCGTAAGGTTTTCGTGTCCATGTAGAGGCGTCTTCGTGTCATGCCGTAAAGTCTTGGGGGTTGCATTCCACTGGATGCAATCACTTTAGTGGTCCTTGTGAGAGTCTTTTGGGTAGCTCAGTCTCAAATTTGATGGTGTTCATCCAGGAAATTTTAAGATGTTTTTTGTGGCTGACCGTGGTTTTGATTCTAGTGGTCGGGCCCCTCCCTCCCCGCCACTTGTGGTGGGGTGTTTGGTCACCATCGAGAATTTTTTTTCAAAGTTCTATATCCTCTGTTCGTTATAATGGTGGCGAGACCCACGACGGGTCTAGCGCAAAGGTCTTTGGAATAAATCGGGTTGGCCTTTCCTGAATAGTGGGGAGCCCGCCCGGACCTCACCATGTTGTTTTTCTAGTCTCGCCTTGGGCGTTGGTAGGTTCTTAATGGTGGGGAGGCCCACATTGGGTATCGCACGAATGTCTCTAGGACGAATCAGTGCTAGACTTTTCTTTGATGGAGGGGAGTCTGCTCGAACCTCTCCATGTCGGTTTTCCAGTCTCGTTTCGAGCGTCAGTGACTTCCTAATAGTGGGGAGCCCCTCGGGCCTCCCCATGTTGATCTTTTTATTCTGTTTTTAAATATGTTATGGTGATAGGTGATAAGAGTGTTCCTTGGATATGGTTTGACTTTGTTTGTTCATTCTAGCCAAATGGTGTGGTTTTCGTTTAGTAGTTCTTGAGGAAATTTTTGCTTGTAAAGTTGATTTCTGTGGCTATGAGGGCTCATCTTCTTAAACAATCAACATGAGTTTTTTCAGCACTTTGTGGTGGGCGACACATATCTGAAAGTCTTTTTATGAATTTCTGGATGTTGTCTTTGAGTCACATTCTATGGGCATGATGTTTCTCTCTCCCATTGCTTGATGTTTGTGGGGATCCTATTTGATCCTTAGTGGGGTGTCGTTTCATACTTTTGGTCTCAGCCTTAGTTGTGGCTTTCTGGGGACGGAAATCTTTATGATGGGGATAATTTTCACATCCATCGTTTCTAATTTGTCTATTTTAATTAATTTTCTGGGCATCGGGTAGTTCGGGTCGAGGCCCGACATAAAATTTCTATGTTCTTATTTAAAAAAATGTGTTTTGACCTTGACTGCATCCAGCACGCTACGGCTGAAGCTGTGCGACCTCGCTTGGGTCGTCGTGCGGCCCCGCCCGGTTCACCGCTCGCTTGCCCGATGTGCAACCAAATAAAAAAAGGAATTAATAATAAATAAATATATAATTAAACGAGTTTTTTTCATTCGGGGCTTGTCATCATGCGACACACGAGCGAAGCATAATTGCGAAGCCATGCGGCTTCGCCAGGTCCATCGTATGACCCTACTCGTTGGTCAAATAATTAAAAAAATGAAGTAATAATTACAACAAAATAAAATTTAGGTGTGGAAAAGGATGATGGGAATGAGTTGATCTAATATATTGTGTTTTGGATGATAATAATATTACTATTCTAATGGTTTTAATTTGATAATATAATTATAAATAATAATAATAATATTATTTTTTGTTTTAGTTTTGATTTTTTTATTCTATCTTTATTCATTTATTTATTTTTATTTTTTTCCCTTTTTTTATTTTTTTCCCTCTATTTTTTTCCTCCCATTTCTGTCGGAATCCCCCCCTTCTTTCCCTGGTGTCGCGGCTCACCCCTTCCACCCCTAACCCTAACTTCCGCCGGCACCCTCCCTCCTACGCCATCACACACTGTGGCCTCCTCTTTTCAGCAGCCCGACCGCCGTTCCATCTCCTCCTGTCCGACAACACACCAGCCCGTGTCGCCTCCCTCTCCACCTGTCCGGTGGCCTCCACCTCTTCGGCTTGAGCCACTGCACGAACCCATGCCTTGTACTTGGCCGGCCCTCCTCGACCTGTCGACCACCTACTCTCAGCGACCGAACACTCCCCTTGGCCGAGCCTTGCTGCACCGTGACACCCTCTCCCTATGGTATACCCTTTTCTCATCTTTTCTAGTGTTTGGACCTTATTTTTTTTGTGTTTTTTTTCAGCGGGTTTAGGTTCCGATTTTAGGGTTTGATCTTATTTTTTATTGGTTCAATTTCATGATTTATGGTTCACCATTGGTTGATTTATGGTGCGCATTAGGTGCGGTTGAAGAATTCAATAAATTTCTTGGTTAATTCTTGATGTTTTGGTTCAATTGTTTGTTTAGGATCAATTTGGTTTTGTTGAGTAGCGGTTGATGTGCGACGGTCGTTGTGCACCACAGTTGTGAAGTCTGCGATGACAAGGTAGGTGGTTCTGCGTCTAATTATTAGTTGATGAATTAGTTTGCAAGATTATTTTTGTTTAACATGTTGTTTAATTATTTCGGGTAATGCGACATTATTTTTCCTTTCATTTTAAAATATTAATTGCATTAAAAATTTTTAGCAAATTATTTATCTTGTGTGTGTGTTTCTACTGAGAACCTTGTTGGTGATTTTTAACTTGTCCCATTAAATTATTAAATTTTTTTTACAAGAGGTACGAACTACATTTTGACATGGCTTCAGGTGTGTTGGGTCATAAAATAAGTTTTTGTTTGACTTTGGTGGGAAATTCCATGTGATTATTTTAAATTGTTTTTTAAGCTTCTACTTTTGGATTAATAAATTATATAGTGCTTTTATGCTCTGATTTTACAAATTGTAAAATTTTTAATTGAACGACTTTTGTGGGGAAAATTATGTTTTGATAAGATTATGCTGTGTGTTTGGTTATGACAGAGGTTTGGGTTGTTTTTTTTGCAAATGCATGTTCTGCTCTTCGAAATTTGTTTAGTAAAATCTTAAGTGTTTTAGAAAATGGTTATTAAGGATGGAAAATTGTTTTAGTTGGTTTTGTAAGAAATGAAGATTGAGTTTTGAACCTTTTTAGTGTGTGTCTTATTTCTAAATGGTGTTTATGCGTGTAATTGGTCGATCGTTTAATGATAAGAGTCTTCTTCTTAATTGTGCAGATGATTTAACTGAGTATGTAGCCTATGCATATTGATTTTTGAAAACAATTTTGGTGTGCACATTGTTTTAAAAGAGGGATTGAGTGTGTAATTGTGATTTTGCGTGTGTAAATACCCTATTTGGCTTTTATGCATTAGTGTGACATGTGGCATGACATCTGAATTACTTGAGCACAAACGGGAAGCCTAGGTACTAGGTGGACGGACTAGACTAGCGTGCTAGTGATACGGGAGTGGCCTAGGCCCCGTTTCACTTTGCAGGATTGATGCTTACAACACTAACTAAATATTGGATGATGACTGGAGAACACTATGGTAGGAGGTGTTTCCCTACCAGTGGCTCGTGCACGGGAATGTGTGAAATTGTTCACCGAGATGTGAGGTTCTTGGGTCCCACTTCTCACTAGTATCTTTGGGGTCTCCCATGTATTGTGCTCTTCCTCTTCTTGCTGCTCACCGTCGGCACACGGTGTGACGTTGGTGTTACCAAGAAAAGTGTGTGTGCATGTTTACGTGTGTGCGAGCGTCTATGTGTGTGTGTGTGCATGTGTATGTGTGTGCGCGTGCCTGTGTGTGTGTGTATGTGTGTGCATGAGTTTGTGTGTGGGCGTGCGTACATGTGTGTAAGATAATTTAAGGGTTTCCTTTTAGAGAAGTTTCCTCTTAAAACTGTTTTCATTAAAATTATTTAAACACTTGTTTGTTTCTATTCTGTTAAATGGAAAATGTATTTGTCTTTTAATAACTATGCGTGGATCCTTTTGTCGGTGGAATCCTACTGGGCTTTCAGCTCACACCCTACATACACCCTTGGGTGTATGTAGGTTCTGTTACTTCTGCTTTCCAGGTTGTGACTTCGTGCTCAACGATGGTGGTTCTGGTTGCTGTTGGTCTTCGTGCACAGGTTGGTGTTCGTAGCTTGGGGATGAAACTTCTTGTGTCGCATGAGGTTGATTTTGGATTTTAGTTCTCTATTCTTGTTCATGTTCATTTTGGGTCTTTAGCTGAATTGTAGACTTAAACTTGTTTATAGTTTAGAAGTGTGTTTGGTAGATTTTTCCAGTTTTAGTTTATTTATCTTGTTGGTTGTTTTTATGTCTTTTATTTTGGGTAAAACTGTTCCCTCTTGTTAATCTTGATACTCGGGCACTTGGGCCAGCCCGTGGGGATCGGGAACGCCCTTCGAGCCTTGCCGCAGACTGGGTCGGGCACCGGGTTGGATGGAGACCCGACCTGGTTCGTGATAGTATAGGTATTTTTAGATCCCACTGTGGTTTCATAAAAGGAACATATTTTATAATAAACATAATTATAATGGAGAAAATTATTAAAGCTTATATATCATTGTGAGGTATATAGAAAAATCATGTTTTTAAATGTGAATAGATGGGGTAACTACTGGAAATTAAAAAATCGAAAATAAATTAAGTAAAAAAAAATCCATAATATCAATAATATTGTCTATTTCATTTTTTTTATAAATAGACCATACTAATCATCCACCAGTGGCTCATAGATAATAGGTTCAAAATTAGGATCTAGTCGACTATCATAGGATTGATCCAATTAAAGAGGATGATATATAAAAAATTATATTACATGATATCTATAATTAGAGTACAGAAAAGTATAATTGGTGTATATATTATTTGGTTATTGATCTCTAATTTCTGTAACACGAGATCACCTTCAATTTGATTGTAGTTCTAGTTTAGTATTCAGGTCCATTAACCATAATTCACATGTGATGGGGGGTGTGTTAGTGGTATACATTGTGTCACGAAGATATTAAGGGGAATGACATTTTATTTTATATTTTCATGAATTAGATTCATTCATAATTATTCTTATCAATAATGAAGATATTGAACAGGGTGGCACATCAAATTATATAGAATGTAATCCTGAACTAGACGGAACTCATGATTAAGATTAATATTTGGAATACATGTCACCCCATATAAAATACTAATGTATATATAGGTGCACATAAAGGTAAAAGTGAATGAATAGAATTTTTAATTAGACAGATTTCCACAAGAAAATATTTTGTTAATTTCAATAGGAGATAAAAATTAGATAATGAATCATGATATTCATGGTACTCATGGATTTGACTAATATTTATCCAATTCCAATAGTCAATTTCAATTTTCAAGGAAAATAGTTCTGAAGAATCAACACAGGGCTTTATAATTATGCATTATACCGATGGTGGTCTTGGTCATTGTCTATCTCAATGACTATCCAAATTGATATGTATGTAATATATTAGTGATAGTTTCCTTTTATTTTAAAATCATAAACATATAAAACCAAGTCCATATAAAAAACATGGGCAAATAACATATGTTTAAATGTTGGCTTCATAGGTTAATTCCCCACTAATGGAATATTTAGTTGGTAGAGTTTGGCCAGAAGGTAATCCTCATCCTCAAAGACCTTGATTGGAGAGTAACTATGTAGGCCATAACATATGAAGCATATGATCTTTTTAAAAGTGTAAACATGCCATTTAGGTACCAATTATAGAGGTTTGATAGGTTTTCAAATGTAAAAAATTTATAATCTACCATAGTTTCTCCCTTCATTGATTTTGGTTCTCCACACTCTTGCATTTCACCAAAATTATTCCAATCATTAGTGACGAATTTCAAGAGATGTTTAGCTCCCCTAGGGCTGACCATGATACTTGGACTAAGGGATAGGTTGTATGATGTGTGCTGAGTGTGTATAATTATGATGGGTAATCATCAGTCGATGATATATTTCATCTAATGGTAAATAAAATTAAATGATGACATAATTTTCAGGGATTTTTTATATTATGCGTCCATCTATATTGATTTCATCTAGATAAGAGTCACATTTTATGATGTGCATGGAAAAATAAATGAGTTCTTTGGTGAGTGGAATTATTAAATGATATGTTCGAATATGTATCCTCTCTAATCTATTTTTCAATACTTATTAGTAGAAACCTAGGTAATATTTGTTCCCAAACAAAGAAACTAGTTTCTATAAATCATCATTTAAGAGGTTATTGAACTACCCCCCCCCCCCCACACTCAATGTTGAGCTTGTGATTGAGTTACATCTTGATGAACATTCAATTTTGATGTCCCTTATCATATATTAAAAACATAATTTCTTGATATAAAAATCAATATTAATGACTTATTGTATATTGACTTCACAAAACTCAATATATACCTGTAGGGTTCCATAATTTTATTCTCCAAAAAATTGGATGGTAGTATAAGGTTTTTTTGGCATGTTGGAGGTTGAACTAGAAGAATGTTATGATCCATTACCCCTTATTATGATAGATTATTTATTCAATTTGCTAAAAGGATCTAATTTATTGTGAAAGGCTTATTTTTAATATGTATATAAATAAAATAGGGTGATGGATGAGGATAAAATAAATTCTACATTCTATGGATGTTATGCGAACTTTTATTTAATTTATGTATAGTTTATTTTCAAAAATTTCTTGTTATATTTTTATTGCTCAAGAACACCATGTTGCATGAGTTCCTAGATCAGTTCGTGGTTATTATAGACAATATAATATTTATGTAATGGATGTATTATAATATTTATATTGAAACCCATATTTATTTTAGGTTCATTAATATAATTATCAATATAGGTTGTTTTCCTAGTGTTTTTTAGACATGTGTGCTTCAATTACTTAGATATGTGTGGTATTTATTAGGTGGTTCCAAGGATAAATTAACTATTTTGATAGTTTTTTCTTAGGGAGAACTTATGAATGTAGAATTGTATTATAGAATACTTGGTATTGTGGGTTATTATTATAGTATTTATATCTTATTTCAATGAGATTCTACCCTTATTAATTATTTTGAAAAATTAAGGACAAGAAATCATACGAATAGATCTTCATTAAGATGATTTTAAATACCTAAAGTCATGGTTAATTATTTAACTTGTTCCTCACTTTTTAAATATTTGGTGATGCTTTAAGAATTTTATTACACTTTTCATGTGGTCATGGAATGTGCCTTGATTCAATAGTGGTAATTTCTCTTCTATAGATCCTTGCATTTACATCCCCATGAGTGTAACTATTCAACCATTGAACTATGTTGGTGAAAATACTATTCTTAAAAATGATCTGGTGCCATTACCTCATAGGGAATAAAATTTTGAATTCACTAACTATGAGAACATAAGGTATCATTTTTATCAGTGGTATCTAATCCAATGGTTCTAGTTGTGGATGGAGTATCTACAATAATATGACTATCAGATCTAATACACACTAGGGAAAACAAATTTTATAGATTCCATAGTAATTATGAGGTCTTGATGAGTCACTATATTTTTTTAAGATACTTGAAAGGATATATAGTATTTCACATTCCATTATAATTTTATAGTGGTCGATGACAATAGATTATTCATGTATATTATAAAAGAAGGGTGATTTTTTTAAAAACTATAGGAGTCTCAATGGGTAGACTCATAAGATGAGGTGATTTGGGATTTTATTAGTTATTATGGTGCTCATATAGTGTGGTAAGTGAAATAATTAACTATATTTTTATTTGATAGGTTGATTTCTTTTCAACTGGCTATGCATTAAGATTTCATCCATGAGATTCATATCTCCACCTTTGTTATGAATTCATGTGTATCTAAGATATATTTTGGATTGAGTATGTATCATTGTTGGATGTTGTTGAATAATATAATGTAAGAGTTCAGTAAATGATGTTTTTAATCATTAGGTAAATTCTATAAACCAGGTTCCCATAAGATTTTCAATGCATCTGGTTATTATCAGGTTGATGTGGGAGGACATCTTGATATATTCTATTAATAAAATTCCATATGCACGGGGAGGATATGACATTGTTTGGGTTATCTTGGAATGATTTCACATTTATCTAATTTCCCTACATATTTTGGAGTTCAAAATTATTGTTGTTCTCATGATGTAGAACATAGAATATGTGGTGAGTTTGAAAAAGGTCCCAAGGACCATCATCTCTAATTCCATCATCTCAAATCAATATTCTTTTTTTACCTAGTGAGATTGGATAGGATTGTAAAATTTTTTTCTCCAATATTTTCCATAAAATAACCATTACTAAATGAAGGTTAATATGGTGATGGCCATTAAAATATCGTAAGAAATGTTTTCTTTATATTTGATTTAAATTTATTTTTAGTGAAGTATCCATGGATGAGTTTACAAATAATAATATTTATCAATATTTCATTACTATAAATCTTTTTTATTCATTGTATATTGGGTATTTTGATATATTATATAATGGAATGATGTTTTAGAGTCGATAGTTGTTAGTCCTGACATGGTGTAGATTATGAAGAAGAAGATATAATTGTTTTTTAAGATAATTAAAGCGTTACTGGACCACTAAAATTTTTATGATGATAATTGGTGAATATGCAATGATTTTGTGTTTGGAGACGATGGGTTCTTGAGGATTTCCCATCATATGGGATTGTTATGGTTTAGTTGTGGGAGTATGCTCTCTGTATTTTTTGGTCATTTCATGGGTTTTTATCACATTATCTAGTTGGTATAAGAGTTATCATTTACACTAAAATAGGATAGAATATATGACTCCTTACATGTGTCCACGTTCAATAGTTTATTCATGATAGATCCCATGTCCTAGAATATGGAGTGTTTTACATCAAGGGTGGTGTGATATTTTTTGAACATTCTATTTAGATTCATGGTCATCGATTGAAGGGTTTATATGGGATTTTCATTCCCCATGTTCATATTCAATAGTGGAAGAGTGTTATTGAAGATAGTACATGGGATAATAAGATTAAAATTCATGCTCAATATGTCAATTTTTTTTGAAAAATTGTTTTTTATAGTGATATTTTGTCATAATGTTTTGTTGTTTAAAGAATATGCTTGTATTACTTATCAATTATGTCAAGTTTTTTTCCTCATTCCTATTTTAGTAGTATATATCTTGATAGTGTAATTGTTTTATATGGGTTCCACATGTCCTAAGCACCCCATTACTTTTAGGTAGTGGTCATTTTTGTAGTATAGATATTTCTAAGAGGTGTATCATGGGGTAAAATCTTATACATACTTATTATTCTTTTAGTTATGGTGTATTCATTGATTCTCAATGGATAAAATCATTAGAGAAATATTTATTGTAATAGGTTATAGTTTCTAGCACATTACATTCCATAGTTTAATGTGGTTATCCTTAAAAGTAGAATTTTAAAAATTGAAATGTGTTTTCTGATTTGAAATTTCATTTATACAAGGATTTTTGGACCTGGAGATTTATTTTCGAATGTAATGGAGGATCTTAAAGTTTAGTTTAAGACATAGATCATGAAATTTAAAGAATTATATTTCCTGTGGGACTACTAATTTTGTAGAAATTTGTGGAATGGATATGAGATTTGGTGTAGATTATTAGATATGTGAATCTTGATGTTTGACTAATATTGAGGTCATTTTTTTTATAGTGTCAGGTTTTTCATCCTATATTAGGCTTTCTGCCACTATTGATCAAGCCCATGCTACACTGTAGGGTTCATGAGGGATGATATTCCCTATATATACTGATTTAGGGTTACATATGACATTGTGTAGTAATATATTTGGTAGTCCTACTCGGGATTTTTATTATCTAATGAGGTTTCAAAAGGGATGTACAATATCATCGTTTTTCCCTAGGAAATATTTTTACTTAAATGTGGTATATAATAAAAAAGGGGTAATTGTTGAAGAAATAATTGAATGACTTAATAGATTGAACATGTCATATAAATTATTAATATTGAAATTTTTGAATATAGGATTCAAAAAAAAATTGCGGGTTTTGTTATTTATACTCTATGTTTTGGTTTGTATTATAATGGTGCAAACATTTGGTGGTGGATGCCATGGGAAGTTGTTGTAGTTATTTGGGTTATGATTGGCCTATTTATAGTGAAACCATTTGTTGGGTATGTGTGTTATTAATTTTCAAGTATTTTCTTGTGAATTCTATATTCACTCAACATAGGAAGAGTTTTAAATGTTAATTCCCTAATGTTTTAGATTCACTATGAATTCATCTATATTGAAGATTTAAAGGTAGGATATCTTAATACACCTTATCATCTACTCTCTTTTTAAAAGTAGTGATGGTAGTGGTTGGGGTCCACATTTAGTGATAGTATGTGATTATGGATTGTTTGTTGGTGATAGTACTTGATTTTATGTTTTCCAGTGGTTATGCAGATATTGTGTAGGTAATGAAGTTAATTTCCTTCATGTTTATGACATAACATTTCAGAGGATGTGTGATATGTAGATCATGATGAAGTCAGATATGTTGTCTTTGGATGATGATGAGGTTGTGATATGTGATATATATATATATATATATATATTGAAATATTCAAGTATAATATGTTGGTCTCCTTTGAAGGTGTTTATAATTACTGATATGATTAAATTAACCTGAAAATCTACTTGATATACGATAGGTATATGGAACGAGAGGGAGGATAAGATTTTTTTGTGAGTTCTAGAGAGGGGAAAACTGGTAGAGTAGTGGTTGAGAGGAACCAAATTTATATTAAATAAGATTTTTTTACTAGACAAAATGAGATACTTGGAGAGTGTGATTTTGTGAGATTGTGAGTGAGATTACTTGAGTAGTTTTGGGAGTATATTATTATTATAGTTTATTCACTAATGAATTCGTATTCCCTTTACACATTTTTATGAGATATTTCTCATGTAATCTATCTGTGTATATATTCAATTCTCACCACTATTCTATAAAATGTAATTATTATTTCTAGGAGGAATTCAGAGACTAAAATGGTCATTACTTACCTGGATGTTGGATTTTTTAGGATATTTCTTTCATATAATATTACATTGTATTCTATATTATATTTTTTATTTATATTACCTATCATTCATCGTCTAATGATGGTTATTTTATAATTATGACATGTATTTGATTGGTATATTGATAACAATTTATAGTATTAATGTTTATAATGCCTCTAATTTTGTGTTTTATGCAATCAGTTATAGACTATAACATGAAGCCTATTATGGGTAGTCATTTGGAATAACTCTAACATTTACTAATGGTCTAAGATATGTTTCCTATGGGCTTGGGTATCAAATTTTTAAATTAATCTTATTAATTTCACAATAAATTATTCCATAGTTATAATAAGTGGATTTCAATATCATTTTACATAGATAAGAATTGGTTGATACATTTGTGTGGTTTAGAGTACTGAGGAGTCAGTCCTACTAGAGGTTGTTGTGAGAGTTTTAGTGGATATTTTTCTGATTTTTTTTCAATCATGAGTAGAGTGTTTGTATTCATTGAAATTTATGCTAATGACAGTTACACAATGCTATTAGGTATCATTGAGTGGATATGGGTGAATTTTTAAATGTATTTTCTATTGATCTACCCTATTTATTTTATAGATGTGTAATTATTTTCATGATTGTGGATTAGATGAAAAAGGAAAAACATATTCTTATAATAAAGATTTCAATTGCTATGTTTTTATGAGATGATATGAAGATGAGAAATTGATCTTTTTGGGCCACATTGGACTATCATCTTTGAGTGGGATTTGTTCTTTGCCTCATGAATCATTGACGGTGTTCAAAATGATTTCAACCATCATGTATGAACTAGAACTACCTTACACAATTAAAAGGATGGTCAGACATAATGCATCACTCATATATTGGATGACATAATGCAGGGCTCTATTTAATATTTTAGTGTGTTGTATTGGAATTATATTAAATTAAGGGAGTTTAAATATCATTATTTAACCATACATTTGTTCGAACAAATACATTTGAGGATTTGTGTGATAAACCATGTTGATTACTATTATGTTCAACGGTGTTTGGATAATCATCAGTCCTTAGACCATATGTGGTGTATGGTATGTTGGAGTATATTTAGATGATTCAAATGTATAAAAAGGTATAAGGGTATTTTTTTGAAGACCTATAAAAATTAAAATATAATTACAATGGATTTTTAAATCATGGAAAATGTGTTCTTAAATTCATCCCATCACATATGGTAGATGAGGTTTATTTTAGAGAGTAAAGTCTATCTTCAAATAATTAGCCTTATTAAGGTTATGGGGAACAGAAATGTTGTTTCATTTAATTTATCAAATACATTAAAGTTTTATAAGTTAAATGGTGTCTTCTATGCATAAATATTCATTGATATGTGCACGATGATGCCCATTTCAGATATTATTGGAGATTTATAAGAACAGATCGAGACCATTCATGTAATGATAGGTTGGTATCGAGAATAATTAAGATATAGATTTGGTTGGGTGATTTATTCTTATATATGATATTTTATGTAATAATTGTCAAATAGATCAATACACAAGGGAAGGTTAGTTTCAAAGTCACACTAAATATCATGAGATGTTCAGTGAGTCATTGTTTTTTTATTGCTATGTATGACCGTAAAACTAGTCAATATTGATAATATTTTATTATTCCACGCCAAGAACTTATGATGAGAATATAAAATCCTATTTTAATCATCTCTATATTGAGATTAATATTATAGAGTAGTTGACTAATAAATAATTCCATCCATTTCCCTTTCCTCGGTTCATATAGATTCATATGGATAGGAATCATCTTATAGATATCTATTATAGGGGTCTCAGTCATTCTGAACACATTCACTTATCCTTTAGTGGGTTTTTATGGAGTTTTGGTATTTTTTAACATAATTTTTGAGGTTTAGAAAGGGATATGTTTTTTTTAAAATTAACTATAAAAACTTTTATAATCTTTAATTAAATATCGAATTTTAAATTAACTCTTTATTTTTTGGTTTTACTATAAATGATTGAAATTTTTAGGAATGTCCCTTACATTGTACCTTTTCTCAAGAGACAACTCATACACATATAGTATAAAATTAAAAGGACCCAAACGTTTTTAATGAAATTGTTCCTTGATAATATGTTTGTTATATTATATTTTAGAAAACAAAACAATATCTCTTTAATAATAATGTGTGTAAAATTTAAAATGTGACCATCTGTTGTCGACCATTATATTATTGTTGGTCAATTATTACCATTGGTCAACATGACCATCAGAAAAATACTCTAAATACTATTTTTAATATTAAAATAATTGTTTATAAGTACAAATGGAAAATGATAAATAAATCTGAAAGTAGAAACGGTGGCCTTATCTAGTAGAGTTAGTTGTATAAAGCCCTGTTATCAGAACTTGGAAGAGATGTAGCATCGTTGGGCTTTAATCTTGATACATCCCAAGCTGCGCTTCAATAATTTAAGCTTTAATGGAATATCATATGGGATAAGATCAAGTTAGTGTAAATTACCACACATGGGATGTTATCTGAGATGCCCCACAAATTTATCAACATCACACACCTAACCCTTTGGTCACACAAGGGTGTTAAATAGGGTTATGTGTCCAGGACTTATTTACATTAATTTTAATTCCATTGTATAAATAAAATTTTATTCCATCCATTCTTTCTTTAAAAACTTCCGAATTTTTTTGAAATAGAATTCAATAAATTAATTTTTTTAGAAAAAACTATTATTTTGAAAAAAATATATAATTTATTATAATAAAATTAGGTATTATAAATAATTTTTATTTTAATGAAATATTATGTAAAAATGAACCTTGTTCTGATATAGAGGATAAAATAATTTTATTTTTTCATCTATCATTAATTTTACAATGCGTTTTCAATCTGCTATTTATTTAACAAAAAGGGAATATTATATTTTAAAGTAAAAATACTCTTATTTAGATAATTATTATGATTAATTTAATAATATTTTTGAAATAAACACATCAAATTTATGATATAGATAATTTATGATAATTTTATAAAATACGTTGTGTTTTCATGAATAGTAAAAATAAAGTTTGAGTTTTCCTATATTTTTGATGAAATCATAGTTATTTCATAATTATGAAATAAATAATTAAACAAAAAACATGACAAAAAACATGTTATATTTTTAATATAATTTATTATAATTTATTTTAATCAATTTTAAAATCTATAATTTTCATTCCAAATTCTAAAATGGAAACATTAACTTTAAAAATGATATTTTGTAGAAACATAAATTTTGTTTGACAAAATAAGTACAATAAAATGTTTCTATACTCTTATGTATTAAAATAACATAAATTTTTCCCATGTCTCAAATATCATGGTCAAATACCATGGTAATGACCATGGATTTTCATTTACCACTACCTAGGTGACTAAGTCCTTTATATACAAATTAAAAAAGAAAACCCCACTTTTTCAATAGATACCCATCCATTTTTCAATTTCATTTAAATAACATTATAATATACCCAAATCCATGATATTTTTACCTCCCAAGGAGTCCTACCTAGGTGTCCCCAAGCATCCAAGGCCCCAATCATTGATTTTTAAAAGTTACTCCTCTCGGTAAAGAAAATCTCAACTTTTCCATTTCTTTCAATTTCCATTTTTTTGGAATGTCTTTCAAATTCATCAAATATATTATTTTATCCATTATATTATATCTATTTACTATATTAAGAGTATTTAATTAATGGTAAAACCTTGTCTCTACTCACTTTACTCGTATCTAAAACCACATTTTATACCTGTTATGCTGTTGATTTTACTTCTCATCATTTCTGTCTGTTTCCCCAAAAAATTCCATTTTATTAAATATTTTTTAATACCCAAACCACTATATTTTACAGGGGTATTCAAAATTATGTATAAATTATTTATTTCACTCTGGTAATGACGTACATAAGTCCCTTATTCCCTTTTTATGGGTTAAAAATGACCTAATGATATTATTTTTAAGAACATTTTAAAACGCCTTGTTTTTTAATGAAACCCGTCACTTTTATTAATCAAATGTTATTTATGAAATTATTTACTATGATATATGATTCTAAAATTAAAATCAATACATATGATGGTTTCACCTTGATAGCGCTCTTATGTATTGGGTAAATAATTTAATCTCAAGAGATGACATGTTTTATGATACCTTAACGAATAATCATGGTAATTTTTCAAAATCCTCAATGAAAATAAATGGTGATATTCTTAGGAATGTCTCATTTAAATGTTGTATCCATATTTACATGTTTTTATTCATATTTTTTTATTATATTACCATTTTTTATTTACTCAATCTTTTATTCCTCATGACGTTATTGATATATCTCATGGTGAAGTGTAATATAATTCCCTTGTTCTCCCTTTCTAGGCCTTATTCTCAAAAATTACTTTGATTTATGTCCCTAGGTTATTAGAGGAAAAAAAATAAACTTATGATGAACCTATTATTAATCCATTCAAGTGTACTAGAATAATATTTTAGGTTTTCATGTATTATGTCCCTTATTTATCATAAAAAACTTGTAAAGATCCTCTATTTTTACTATGTATATGAAACATTATATAATAAAAAGCTGGTATTTCATATTTTGTATCTAATGTTGATTTAGTTATTTTTTTAAATTAGGATTTAAAAACTTTAGTAAACCCATATGGACAAGTTAAAATATAAGAAAACATCACGGTATTAGGCTCAAGTATTTTTCAAGATGTTTTTGAGAAAACAAATATATTTCTGGACCTGAACAAGTGGATGTGGATCTGGCACATATATATCTACCGGTAAAACCTAGAAACATGCCTTTGAGATAGACTCAAACTTGATCTAGTTACCAAAAATGAGACTTTCATCCCTCCTATTTTGATACTCCTTTTGGATATGCTTGTTTAATCCCAATATTTTTATGAACCATTATGATAGATTTAAAAAAAAATTAATTTTTTAAAGAATATCTTATTTAATCATCATGTTTTTAGACATATAACTCAAATAGAATTTTAGGATTTCTAAGTGAAACAATTTTCTAACTAAGGTTTTCTTATTTTAGAGAATGAATAGAAATAGTAGGAACCACGTAAATGGTGAAGGAAATTGACCATTCAATAATTTCCCTATGATGAAATCTATATTTTAAAACATCATGAGAAAGATGAATCAACTTATCTGAGTTGTGACCAATAATCATAAACATGTCAAGTGACCATATTCACCTTCAAGGGAATACATTTTGATCCATTTATGTGTCACTGACCACCTCCTTTTAGTGTATTTACCAACCCTTTTTTTAACAATGGATATGATCTATGGAAATGATCTATTTTGTACTATGTTGTTCGGAATAAGAGAATGTCAACCTGGTTGTATACCACATAGAGGGATCATATGATAAGTAGTGGACATAGATTAAAAACATGAATCCGAGTAGAAAAATTTTGTTATGGAATGGGAAGAGTTTTAGGAAACATTTTCAAAAAATCATTTCCCCGTTCAATGTGAAAAAAATGGAGATGGAATTTCTAGAGATGAAGTTGAAGGAAAATGAATTTGTTGGGATCTTTGAGACAAAAATTATAAATATTTCTCACTACACCTCTTTCATTACCGGGGATCCTAATAAAATAGTTATTACATTATTCAGTGTACTAAGACCCCATCTAAGGAATAATCATACCAATCTAGACTATTAAAGCAATGAGGATATTCTCAAAAGATCTATAATAGTTGAGTTGTAGTTTGGATAGATATAGTGGTCCATAGATTGACTAAAATTAACCGATCAATATATCAAATCTTAGGGGTGTATCATTGATTATAGAAGAGGAGGAAATAATGTGAAACATTCCACATGAAATAAATTTTTTAAGAAGAATCTGGGGAACTACATTCTTGGGAGCAATAATATTACAACTGTGGAGTGATGGACATATTTCTCAAAATATTCATAGTAAGGTGAAGCCTTAACTTTTTAACATTATTGAAAAAGAGAAGATTGTGTAGGCCCATCCATAAGTATAATGCTATAGGTGTGGGAAAAATGGCATTAATAATATCACTATCAAAATCTGATGTTAATAGAGTGAAATCACCAACAACCATAGCAAAGGACAAGGGAGTAAGGGATAGATTCATTTATCATAATAGATGATGTTAAATCTTCAAATGATGTGTTGGAAGGTACTCAGGTTGTTATATTAATTCTATAAAGTATGTTGTTTGATTATGGTTCAACTCATTCCTTTATTCCCCCATGTGATCAAAGAATATAGAATCAATCATGGAACTTATTGAAGTAGAGTTATCATCCAACACTCCAATATGGATTATCCAAAAATAAACAATGTATAGAAACTCTAATATTTACTTTGGAGAGAATAATCTATTCTCAAGTCTAGTACTCACTCCCATATTAGAATTCAACATTATAATATGTATGGAGAGTATCTCATATTATAATTATAATATCAACTAAGTAAACAAGTAAACATCAGTTGTCGTGAATGGAAAAAATATGTTGTTTTTATAGGAGATATATCGCGACCGGAGATTTATTTAGAAGAACATCCCATCACCTTTTTGTAGAAATGACCAGTGAATATTGAGAAAGAAGTAAATGTATATGAATAAATAATGTCCCAATCATTCTAGATTACGTTGAAATATTTCATTAGGAGTTACCTAGACCTCCCCTAGAAAGATAGGTAGATTTCTCCATTGAACTCATGCCTAGATCCAAGATGATATCAAAAGACCCATATAGAATGGAAAATTTAGAGCTTGATGAATTAAAGAAACAACTACAAGATCGTTTGGAAATTTTTTTATCCAACAAAGTATGTCTCCTTGGGGATAACCTATTCTATTTTTGATGAACAAGTATGGGTTAATGATGATACAAATTGATTATAAATAATTGAATTGGATCATGGTGCAGAACAAGTACCCTCTTCCATGGATAGATGATTTATTTCACTAGATTTAGGAGGATAAATTCATCTCTAAGATTTACCTTTGATGCGGTTATCATAAATTGATGGTGAATAAATAATATGTTCTAAATAACAGTTTCCTATCAAGACATTTTAATTATGATTTTATTTTTAATCTTTTCATCTTGACTATTTCACCTTATATATTTACGGATTTGATGAATAGATTCTTTAAAGACTTCTTTGATTACATTATGGTTGTTTTTAATGATGGTATTTTTATATATTATAAAAGTCATGAAGATTATAAGGATCATATAAGGTTAATACTGCAAACTTGCATGAATGAGAAGATATTTGGAATGTTCATAAAATATGAATTTTTGTTCAAAAATTTTCTTTCAAGGGGAAAATTATAACCAATGAAGGAATCTCAGTTGACCTGATGAAGATAATGTTTTTGGAGGAGTTTCCTCATCCTAAAACAGTAATTTGGATTCATATATTCCTTGGTTTAGTAGGATATTATCAGAGGATTGTGAAAACGTTTCAGGATGTTATGATGAACTAACCAATTAATATCAACATGGGGTAATGTTATCTAGGAAAATGAATGTGAATAATGTTTTCAAGAGAACAAAATGAGATTGGATACATCACATATGTTAACTCTATCCTCTATCATATAATGAATCATTATTTACCTTGACAAATCTCTTAAAGGGATTGGTTACATCCTTATATGAAATTACAAGGTCATTTATTATACATCTCAATAGTCAATATATCATGAGTAGAAATATCATATGCCTGACCTAGAGCTGGCTACAATTGTTTTTTCACTGATGATATTCATGCACATTCTTAATGGGGATAAATGTGATATATACACATACAACCAATGATTGAAGTATATTTTCTGACAAAAATAATTGAACATGATATAGCTGAGATAGATAAATCTTATTAAAAGGCTATGATTATTCAATTTTTTTTTCAACTCATAAGATCAAACAAAGTCAATGATGCATTATGTAGGAATGACCCTATTGTACAGGAAATGGTGAGGATTAAAGGATATCTTTTGATAAATGACATAGAAAATTTGGAAATGGTAATATTACGGTATGTGACATTATTAACCCTATCTCAAATGATTTATCAACCATCATTACTATTGAAGTTCACAAAATATCATAGAGTAAATCCTTTATTACATATGATGATAGAGTATATTATGAATATGAAATGTTATGAGTTCAATATTGATAAATAAGGTGTAATGTGGTTTCATAAAAGGATATGAGTTCTTTATGTTGCAGAAATAAATAAGTAAATGAATGATGAAGCTCATATGTAAACACTCTCTATACATCCAGAAAAAACTAAAATGTATAGCGATCCTCGTGATAATTATTGGTGGGATAACATGAAAAGGGATATTTATGACTACACTACATGTTGTTCGGTGCATCAAAAAATAAGATAGAGAGACAACTTCTCATTGGGGTATTATAACCACAACCCACACAAATATTTCTAGGGAATAATACCACTATGGACTTCATCACTGGTCTCCTATGAATATCTAATGGAAACCATGCGATTTTGGTTATAGTGGATCATTTCACCATGTATTCCCATTTATGCACTATTATGAAGATTTATAACTTGACTAACATTACAAGATATACAATATAAAAGTGGGGAGGTAGCATGGACTGCCACTTTCTATCATTTCTGATTGTGATCAAAGGTTAACATAAAAATTCTAGACAATTATTTATCATGCTCTGAATACTGAATTAAATTTCAGTAGGACCTATTACCCACAAGTTAATATCCAATATGAATGGACTGTTTAGAAACTTGAGGATATACTGAGAATATTCTCAATAAAATTTAATGGTGGATGGGATCAAAAATAAACCCTAATTGAGTCCTCATACAACAATCATTAATGTATGAAAATGGAACCCTATGAAGCTCTATATGGGAAGTGAAGTAGAAATCCTACTTGTTGCGATGAAGTTTGTGAGATAAAGATACTTGGGGATGATCTTCTGTATGATATGACAGAAACAGTTCATGCCATCCAACAAGGCATAAAGGTAGCTTAGATTCAGGATAAGATATATGTTGAAAAATGAAAAAGGGAATATGATGCCCATTCCTAGGTATGTTGTCCCTTATGAAATATTTGATATCATAGGATTAGTGTTATATTGGATTTCACTTCATCCAAATCTAGATCATGTTCAGGATGTATTACATGTATCCCAATTGAGGAAGTACATGAATGACCCATCACATGTACTGAGTCCTGAAGTGGTACACCTAGAACATGACCTCTCTCAAGGAGACCATATGGTAGAGATCCTAGACTGTATAGATATGGTTTTATGAAACAACACTACCCACATTTTCAATGTGTTATGGATGAACCATAAATGTGATGAATTGTTGTGGGAATCAGATGATACAATATGATAGAAGTACCTACAACTTTTCTTTTCTTTTTCAGAACAAGATGAAATTTTAGAGATGAAATTTTTTAAGGGGGAATAAAGTAACGACCCAAACTTTTTTAATGGAATTTTTTCTTGAGAGAATGCCTGTTATATTATTTTCTACTCTTAAAAAATATATATCTTTAAAAATTAAGTGAGTATAATATGAAATGTGACCATCGGGTTTCGATCATTATATGATTATTGGTCAATAATGACCATTGGACTATATGACTATTTTAAACTGTACTCATTATTTTATTTTTAACATTATAATAACTGCTCAAATGTAGAAATGAAAAGGATAAAAAATGTAGAAAGGGGAAATGATTACATCAACCAATAGATCATGATGATTCCCATTTATGGGAGATTTTGAGAGAAGTTATGTCACTGGCCTTAGCTCTTTACCAAGCCTAAGATTATCTTTGAAAAGGGAATGTTGAATGAAATAACCTATGGTAGAAGTTCAAGTTAGTGGAACTTACCACTCATCGATGTTATCAGAGCTGCAACATGAATCTACACCATCGCACACCTAATCCTTAGGTCGTACAAGGAATATTATTAGGGTTTATGTGTTCATTCCTAAGTTAATTTCATTGAAAAAATATTTATTTATTCCATCAATTCTATTTTAAGAATAATTTTTCTTAATAAAATTGAGAATGAATATAATGAGTTGATTTTTTGGGGAAAATAATTTCTTTTCAGAAAAAATATAATTAATTATAATATATTATGTATTTTAATTAATTTTTCTTATAATGAAATCACATGATTAAAGCACAATTACAAAGATATAAAGGATAAAATAATTATTATTTTTCAAGTGTTTGAAATTTTACTATGCATTTTCCATCAATTACTATATTTAATTAAAAGGATTTTTTTTTAAAAATATAGAACTCTCATATATAGATAATTATTATTATAAAATAAATATAATTATTGAAATCATCCCATATAAATTATTCTCAGGTGAATTTATGAGAATTTTTAAACAACTTTATTTTTTCCTGAATAGTAAAAATATAGTTTGGGATTTTTTGAATGTTTAATGGCATCATAATTATATAATAATGATTATTAACTAAATAAAAATATTTCATGAAACAAAATATTTTATTTTTTAATATCTTACATTTTAAATTATTGTTATAAATTACCCAAAATATATGTTTCAATCCAAATTCTAAAATGGATACTTTATCTTTAATAAAATAATTTTGTGGAAACATTCATTTTCCATGGACAAACAAGTAATATGAAATTATAGAATACTCGTAGTGATTAATATAACATAATGGGTATCCATGTTTTATAATTACAATTTAAAATACAATGTTCATTCCAATGGTTTTGTATTTACCATTGCATGGGTGTCTCAGGCCTTCATTTAGAAATTAACAAAAAAAATCCCCAACTTTTGATATAAATACCCACCCATTTCTCTATTTCATTTACATACCATTTAATCCATCATAATTTACAGATATTTTTACCTCCCACAGAGTCCCCACAAGGTGTCATGAATCCCCCAAGTTCCCAATCATTGAGTATTAGGATTTACTCTTTAATGTAAAGGAAATCTCAACTTCTCTTTTTTCTTTCAAGTTCCCTTTTTATATGGAATCTAATTCAAATTTTCAAAAAATGTTATCATGTCCATTTTATTATACCTATTTTCTATATTAGGATTATATTATAAAGGGTATACTTGTATCCCCTCTCATTTTACAGGTTTATAAAACCATGTTTTATACACGTTATACTACAGATTTTACTTCTCCAAATTTCTATGTTTTTCTCAATAAAATTCACTTTTAATTTATTTTTTGTGAATATCCAAAACATTATATTTTCCAAGGTTATTAAAAATTATTTAAAAATTATTTATTTTTATATTTTAATTACATACATAAAACCTTCATTCCCATTTTTTGGGTTAAAAAGGACATAATGATCTTATATTTAATCATTTTTTAAAATTCCATGATTTTTTATGAAAACTATTTATTTTATTCTACAAATGTTATTTATGAATTGATTTATTATGATATATGTGGATCACTGTAGCATTATTATATTATAATGGTGTTACTTGAGATCATTGTGATGCATTTAGTGAAGAATTTAATCTCTAGGGATGGCATGTTTTATGATACCTTGGTGAATAACCTTGGTAATTTTTTTGAAAACTCGATAATAAGCCTTGGTGATATGTTTATGAATATATCACATAAATGTTATAGAAAAATTTCCATGTATTGATTCAATTGTTCTTATTTTGATTTGACCCATTTTTCTTAACTCATTCCTTTCTTCCTCAAGTTCTTTTTGATATATCTCATGGTCACATGAAAAATGCTTCACTTTTTTTCACATACCGGTCCTTATGCTTAAACATTCCTTTGATGTATGTCCCCAGGTTATGACATTCAGCAAATTATTTTAGGAATAACTTATGATGAATAATTTAATGTGTATTAGAATATTCATTTATGTTTTCATGTGTTATTTAGCTTATTTATATGAAACTAAACATTAAAAGACCCTCTATTTGTACCATGTAAATGAAAAGTTAGGTAATAAAAATCCAAGATTCCATTGACCGATATATTGACGGATTTTCAAAAAATATTAGAGTTACACCATGTATAAATAACAGTCATTTTTCCTATATAATACGAATTGCATTGGTTTTTAATAATATTTCCAACTACATGATATCCATTTGATCGATAGATAATATTCATACTATATAACACATAAATGGCTAATATATATCCCTTATGTAAATAATATTCATTTTCATTATGATAGAAATTTCTCATATATATCATAGTGAACTTCCATGATTTTCTATATTATTAGTATATAAAAATAATTTACCAAGTATGTATACTAGTTTTTATCTTATAGATGAATATAAAATACATTTCATAACAATTTTAAAAAATATGATGCATAACTTAAAAATATTTAAATTTTACTATCATTTCTTCTTAAATGTAGCTAACATATTATATTTTGATCAGTGCACATATCCAAGATCACTACTACATATCACATATATGTGGTTACCCCTACAAAATTACCAAATTTCTATATATTAAAATGAAACTATACATTATTATTAAAATTATGTTTAATAAGTAATAAAATATAATAATTTACATTTTTTATGATAATAAATAAACCCATAGACTAGTATGATATGTAAAAATATTTTAGGAATACTATGATCTTCAACCATGTGAAAATAATGGTGTCCAATTTAATAGTGGAACTAAAAGTGGGGGATATATTGTTTTAGGAAGGTACCACATTGTTGTCCATTATTTATTATTCAATGGATTCGAAAAATTCTCTCATTATACCATTATATTATATTATGAACATATATGATCATAATCCCAAAAATCAATATAATAATCCCCTAACTATCATTCTATGTCCCTTCTACATGAATTCCTAGAATGAAATCATCACAAACTATCTGGATTATTTTATAGTGATCCTTTGAATTTTCAGCCTATATAAGAATTTTGAGAACTCTATTCATTACTATATATAACTATGTATTTATAATTTCTTCATATTCATATTTATAACAATGTGATTTCACCTAAAATAGATTAATAAAATTACTATAAAAACTAATTTATGAGTGGATCAAAAGTATGTTATTTGTTTCTATGTCTTTTAATGCATTCAATGTATACTACTATTACAAATGCTTGTATTATTAGATCTATGAATATCATATTTTCATCCTTATTCAAATTCAAGATCCCCAATATATTAATGGATAATTATTAAAATATTTTATTGAATTGGATTTTTATAAAATCATATAAATGTTGTTTCTATTATACTTACCAATGATGTATACATGAAATTAATGATAGAAATATTAATTCCAAACAAGTTTTATATTGGTTTTGGTTATTTTATTCTTGGAATAATTTGGTGGTTTTTTATGAATGTGTGGCCATGGTATGAAATTTATGTAGTGTTAGTGGTGTTTGGTCTATTATTGGAGAAAGGTTGGTTATGTGTAATTGTGATGGATTATTATGTGTGTGGGCATATTATAGATGCTTGATGGTATGATTTATATTTGGAAATGATTTATTTATTAATTGGAATGAATTTCTATAGAATCAATGATGTATTGAAGAAACATTGATGATATATTCCATGGTTAATTACTAAATATTTATAATGATAACCCCAAAAAATTTAATATGGCTATTAAATATATTATACCAACTATACAAATAACATGTTTAAATAGAAAATTATAAATATTTTTTTCTACATTTGAGGTGGTGTTGGTTGATTTTGCACAATTTAAGTAGTGATTGGATGATTTTGGTGATAGTGTAGCAATAGTTATGGTAATATATGGAGCTTCTTGGTGAGAACCATTTTAGTCATACATTTTTTGTGACTGTACTGTATGTATCATTTTCATTTCATTCCATTATAAATGAAACTTAGTTAATTTTTTTTCATTAGAAAAATATATTAGTTTATTGGTGTTTTCCTAATCATTAAATTTAATTAAGGAACAAATTAATGACTACTTTAACATTCCCACTCGCTCATCTAGAAATAAGTGGGATATGATGTGTTTTAATAAAATATCAAAATGTGCATAGATGCATTGCTAATGGGATGATAATGTGATGATATTATTTGTTGAGATTAATGAAAGTTATAATTTTGGGACAAGGTTAATGTATTTTATCTATAAAATTACCCTAATATATTTTATTGAGAATTGAATGTGATATATTGGTTCCTATGAGATGACCAATCATGTTGAAATGGGGATGGTTGGGATGTGGTCAATACCAAATTAATTGGCATATGATACACAAATTTTTGGTTGAGGTGATCATATATTAAGAATATATGTAAATTATGTATTATTGTGATGATATGGAAGGTATATGAGATCCTAGGTAAATATTTTTTCTGTGTGACTGTGAAATACTAGAGGGGATATTTTGTGGGATTCCTTAATTTAAAATTCAACATTTTAATTTTAAAATATTTTGATGAATTTTTGGGTGACTAAACCTTGGTATGGTTGGGTGATAGTTTACATGGTCTAAGTGTGTCTTTATTATATTGGTTATTCACTAGGGAATCAGATTTTTTGCCCACATATCAATATGTTCTCTTCAGAATGATCCAACTAAGTATACATGTATGCTCTCTCGTGTTTTAAAAAATTTAATTTCCAATTTCAGTGAGTATTTTAGAGATCGGGTTGTACTTTACTAGTTTAATGTTGGGTATATGTCAATAGAGTTGATTATATGGTACATTACTTTTAATTTTTTACATTTTAGACTTTTGATATATGAAATTATAATTTATTATAAGATAATAGAATATTTTTTTAAATATGGAATTAGATGATGGGTATTTTATATTACTCTACGGATATTTGTGGATAATACATCACATGTCTATTATTGATATCCTCAGTGATAGTATCCATATAAGGGCCTAATTGAGTTAGTCCATGATATTCACTCTTATATAAACAATAGGCCAAAAATGGGTTCCTATAGGGGGTGTGTAATGAAAATTGTATTTATATAATTAATTATCTATTATCAGGTGTTTTATTTTTTGTAACCATAAAAATAGATACATATTTAGAAAATATGGGGATTTATAAAGATTATACACTCTATAGTATATAAAAAATTCTTAGGATAATGTTTAAAATACAAAGATTATTCTCCTTTAATAATAGTTTAACTCAAAAAAACTGATTCAAGTTCTTATATAATAGTTTATATATATTACTATACTACTACTTTCAGTACTCTTACTTCCATTGCCCCTAAAAAATAATTTTTATGAATATTTATATATTCAATTTTAACTAGAGAACTACTCAATCTAGGATATAAAATAATTTACTATTTGAGTATCCATAACCAAGGATCAAATAATGTTAGAAATATAAATGTTAGAACAAAATAGACACAAAATTTTTAAAACATAAAACTCCTTTAAGGAAATTTCAATTTTTTTAACAAAATTGTATTGTACAATTATTTCAAAATATAAGATAACATTTTATTATAAAAATAAATATAGGAATTAAATTCCAATATTTATCATCTTTATCAGTTTCATCCTTATACTATTATTCATGTCTATAATTTTGATGCTTTCCAAGTTATAAGTGAATCCTAACTAACAAGACTCATTCTGAAATGGCATGGGATGAATTTTTTTATGAGATCTTTGTAATAATGTTGATGCGGAGGATTCTCTCTACTATCCCATATATACATGAGCTACCTATTTTTTAATTTATATTTCACATATCTATTTTTATTGTTATTGTATTTTAAAATTTAATTTCATTCACTCAATCACCCAACATCATTTTGATAATATGATAATTATGTGAGATTTAGTTATCATTGAATATTTAGATTTAGTTTTTGTTCAAAACATGATTTTTTATTTTTCAGGAAATGACTTTTTATTATTTCATTTTATTGAGAAAATATATAATTATGATATCATTTTATATATGAAAATTTCGTTTTATTTTATATTCATCTTGATTATTTATCTTTTAAGATAAACATCAAATGATTACTTAAAATTTTATAAAATCCTTTAGTTCATTTTTTATGGAATTAATTTTTTAAAGAATTTTTTAAAATTTATGATCATTTAATTTTTACACATTATTTTATATCTATTATATGAGAGTAATTATAATATAATTATTAATCTATTTATGAAAATATGTTTCATGATAGAATCATTATTCTTTTTTAACTTATTTATCTTTAATCTGTTTTTCCATAATATGCATGACAATAAATAAAATTGTTTAAAATTAATAGAGATATATAGGAATTGGTGAAGTGTTGGGAAGTGGGTATCAATCATTTGATTGTTTTTGATTTCACTTCATATGAAATTATCGATTATAACTCATTAATTCCCTAATCTACACATTTAATAAATACTTCTTAATCCCATATTCAATAAATATGAAAATAATAAGATCAGATAGTATTTTTATATGATTCATCCATGATTTTTGTGACTAAAACCATTCTATGATGGTTATGATTTATTGAGATGGTTTATCATAATTAATCAATAAAAAATTAAATGTTCTATTGGTATTTATTATTCTAGACTCAAAAATATATCCCACGCAAAGTCTCATGAAAATGTTTTTTTACTAGTCCCACTAGTTACAAACTTACCACCAAACCTATAAAAAGAAAATATTAAAAACCTAACATTTTAGTACTTATAATGGAGCCTCCTCCATTAAAGTATTATTATAGAACTCTTATTATCCTCATAAGTAAACTCTATGAAACACAATACATGAAAATAGAATTAGAATAACATACATTTTGCTTTCAGAAAATATATATTTTTCTATTATTTAGAGAGTTTCTTATAATCATTGAAAATAAATTAGAATATTTATTAATCTTTATCTGACACAATCCTATACATAATATAGGGTAACCTTTATCAATAATTTCCCTCTCAATACATCAGATTGTCTATTAAATGTACATTACCAATATATCACCAACCATTATCAGATAAATTAATGGAATGTAATTTTCGATCTCAAAATCGTTTGCTTCCTTGAATAATTAAATGAGATTTTTCTTGGAATTTAATTATATTAGAGTCAAGAGTATGAATCAATGTGTCGATGATTCTTAATAAGATCCATTTAGAAAACTCTTAATATCATAGTATAAATAATAATATTTCATTCATGAAATTTGAGTCTTGGGGTTCATCTAATTATACTCAAATTGGTATTAAATCCATTAAAATATTATTTAAAATACACATGTTACATTTTATCATGTAACACATATAGAGTAAACTAAACCCCTTCTAGTTCTAGATTACCCTTATATATGTATCACTCATAATCTCATAGAATTTTAAAAATCAAAGGAATGAGTCTCGAAAAAAACATTATCATCAAGTGTTTATTCTCTGTTATGATATCACAATGATTGTCTCTACCTATAAAAAATATATAATGAAAAAATAAAATTCGATCAACGTATATTTCAATAATACTATCTACTTATCAGTACAACTTAAGTGCATATAAGACTTGCCAACATTTGTCCCATTATTTGGATGAAATAATGTTAAACTATACAAAGCGACAAACATAATGAGAATATTCTTATAATTTGTAAATCATATCATCTACCTTCCCCACTATTGAGTCATTTTTAGGTGAGAATACTAACCCATTACACTTATAAAGAAACCATTCATTTATGTTATTTGTATATTGTAAAAATATACTCGGATCATATCATACAACAATAATAATGAAATATTTTACATTGAAAAAACACGCAGAAATATACTTAAACAAAAAATATATTATTAAAAAACCTAAAACTCTTCAAACTCATAAGAAACTACTGAAACCCTATATAAGTAATGATTTACACTTATCATTTATAGTTCATTTCATTAAATTTTCAAATAGTCTCTCACTATATTAATGTTTTCTTATATTACTGAAGGAGAATTAGTAGGGAATACAAAAATTTTAGATGAGAAACACACTTAAAACATATTTTTTCAAAGAATAATTACATTGATTTAAAATATGATATTTAATCTGTAGGCCCCCCTTCTACCATCACCATATACTATCTTCATGTCGTTATTAATGTGTGATTTTGGACTATCGTATAGTATTTATCATCCTTTCATTCCAAGGAAACATAATATAGTCATCATTTTCACATCTCTTTACATGTTTAAAATTCAAATATTAACATCTGGACAATAGAACATTTCTATCATTTGATCAAATGATCAAGAAACCTCAACACACCTTAATCCTCTTGAAATGAAAATTCCAAATGGGAAACATTAAGGGATGAAAATAATTAACATCAATAGATTATCAAAAAAACTATTTCATTAAATTTTGTAATATTATTGTCATCTAATTTTGAAACTAATAAAATAGTTCATAAATAAATTATATCATCAATCTATAATATTTCATACGATAATCAGTATCCAATGAATTATTTTTTAACAACACTATTAAAAAAATAAATATCTTATAAACAATGTTTTCCTAAAATCGAAGACTCTCACAAATAGAAAAGTAATTACACCAAATTAATATATAATTTAATTTTTTATATGATTCCAACGTTTTGTGAAAATTAAATTTTTGTTAATTTATTTTCATATATTCCCCAAATTACTTTCATCACTTAAAGTTTTTCCACCTTTTTGTATAACAATAATACATGAATTAGAATATAAAAAGGAAGTTGAAGTGTGTTCCTCCCATGAGAGTGTAAAATTCTCACTCTAATACATGATATAATCCAATTAATGGTGGGGGATCCCCTAAATTTACATTATGTGAGAGGGGAAGGATATAAACTATGTTTTTAGATTAATTATTCAAATAATACCTTCAAAATAAAATTGGTTAATACATATTAAATTTTATAATTTATTTAAATATAATCTAGATTCAAATTCCTATTTGAAATTGTATTCCTAATGAAATTAAAGTTAATATCAATATTTATGGATCAATAGTGTTAAATTGTGTATATTGAATGATCAATACCACTTTGATTTTCACCATAAAAATTAAATTAAACTTTATATACTCCTTTAAATCATCAAGAAAAATATTTATCCATGTCATTTGGGTATTTTAGTTGTGTTTAAGTAATATAGTCAAATTCTATAATACTAAATATCGCTATATAGTTACTCTTACTATGAACAAATATTCAATTTTGTCCGAATAATATATTTTCTCTAGATTTTTATTTTTAATCATTAAAATAATAAGCCCAATTATCCTCACAAAAACTCAGTAATGTCTACTCCTTACTTCTTCTATACTTAAATCCATAATTTTATGTTCCATAAATATATATTAGAATCCAATTGTGTTCCATCATATATAATTACCTTATATTACATAGATAACATTCACACATGGTTACTATATATGTAATGTCTCGCATCAATTTAGTAACTCAAGATGACAACCAATTATCCTATAAAATTCTCTCTAATTCATAATTTTCCCATATTTTAGATTACTAAACTACAACCCAACACTAATGGTTGTGGTTACATCCATTAAACTATAAATTCCTAATAACATCAATAAATCCATGGAAGAAGTTTCTTAGGAAAGGATTATATAACTTCCTTTTTTATAACATGTTTCCCCAAAATTAAATTCAACTCTCTATGAATTATTATTTTGAAGCACATCAATAACCATTCTAAAAATTCTTCTAATTTGTGATATCTTTAACAAGAAATAAATATTTCATCACTAAACTCAATGAAAATCTGGGAACCTATACATATCTTAGTTATATATATGTTTCTATCAACCATTCCATTATAAAATATAAATAATTTCATGAAAATATCATTATAGAAATAGAATGCTAATTTTTTCTTCATCATGTCATATATAAACCTGTTTAAATATTATTATTATATCATTATCATGAATGAAATCATCGTAATTATTGAAATAATTTCATTCCACAAGTTCAATAATAAAAAATTTATATCTTTACATCAATATGAAAAACATTATTATTTTCATGACCATGAATTCCTAAAAATATTTTGATGGTTTTGAGAATTGTAATTTTTGTGAATGTTTAATGAAAAATGGAATCCTTATACTACTAACTAACCTTTGAAAACATTTTTTCCTCTCTTCCACAAAAATTACGTTTTTAGTAAACATATTTTGGAAGATAATCTATTATCTGACTATATTTTCCCTTTTTAATCACATAGAAAGATACGAAGTGTCATATTTTTTATTATGAAATAATTTTTCATTCATTACCATTGTATATTTTCTATTCGAAGTAGAATAAAAAATTAACGAGGTTTTATATAACAGATATATTATATTTGTCTGTAAATTAGAAACCACTTTACTATATATAATATATTTTCATAACATCCACGAATATTGTCCAGTTTAACTAATATTTGATTCTTTAGGAAGAGTGTATATTTTTTTATTACATAATTCATTTTAAATAGATTTATTGAAGAATTTAATCATCAACTAATTTATACTGAATCCTTCCTTTTTTATCATCCAATTTTGATGTTAATAATTTTTCTTCCATTAAATCCTCAATACTACCATAACATTAATCCATAAACATGGATTTATTTTTAATATATTATAAATCACCTGATAAAAAACAAATATATTTCTATTTATTTAATAGCATACATCATTTTGTATTTATTGTCTATCCCATGAAAATTCCTTCCATAGGGTTTCCAAAAATTATTCCTAAAACAATATTTATGATCATTATTAAATAAGGAATACGAAAGACATTAATTTATATGTATCATGGTTTTGTTTTACCATATTTTATACGGATTCATGTTTGATTTTGGTCTCCATATGCATTTTTTTATCAGGTGAAGTTATACATACATATTCCTCAGATTATTATTTTGAGTTACTATAATCTAAAATATTAGTTCACACCATCTCAACCAAAAATTAATTTTTTTCATTCTACAATAAATCCTTTTGGGTGGTTGTGAGAGTATAATTCTTAATATTTATTCCATGTCCAAAATTAAAGGATTAAAAATAGTAACATGTGAATATATTACCATTATCTATCCTCATTTTATAAATGTATACATCCGTAAATATCTTAGATTATTTTTATAATAAATTGACCATCTCTATAACTTCTACATTGTGTTTCATAAATATATAATTTTATATCTATGTTATGTAATGAATAATGGTGTTATATGATATATCAAACTTTTTGGATTGGTGTATTATTAGTCATAAAAATAGGAATTTATTCTTTATTGTGTTTGAATAGAATAAATCTCTACCCTCTTGTGAACTCATTGTTTCTTCTTCCCTTTATATTATGTTCTAAAAATTTCTCATCTTGGATTATTTAATTAGGGTATATTTACAATATCTTTATCAATTTATTTTTGTAAGAATGTTATTTTTACATGATATATAATATTATTATTCTATAACTCATTCTCATTATTACCAAAAAATTATAATGGGTCATATTGATCTCATATTTCAAAAAAAATACATCATAACTTCATTTCTAGAGGAAGTTTCCAGTTATATTCTTATTATTTTATATATTAAATAATATAGTGAATAACACCATTCACATTGTCACACAATTTGTTAAGGCCTAGTAAATATTCATCAAGACCATAAACAAATAAGAAAAAATTGTACATTGACATCTAAAACAATATTTTACATATAAAAATTCCTTTAAATTATAATTAATTATCCATATAAAAGGTAATTACTCCATCATTTTGTTATTTAATATTTGAAAAATGTTTTATATCATTTATTATATGTGGGGAGAGGAAAAATGTTAGAATATTTGATATTCCTTTATGAATATATTTTATTATTATATCATCAAATATTGATTTTTTCTCTATCTTTTTATTTTAAATAATTCTTTGAATTTTCAATACAGTGAATACGTATTGGAAGGGATTCCTTATATTCTTAAAAAAATTTACCCAGTTGGTCCCAAATTTTATAGACCTCCTCTAAACTAGGAATTTTTTTATGTTGATTATTATTTTTATATTTTTCGCACATTTATATGATTTTTATTCATCATTATGAAGTCACATCTTATCCATATTGATATTATATATAATAATAATTCCTTCTTAATAGATCAGACTTGTATGATTAGTAATTGTGGACATTATTCCCTTAGATTATATGTAAATAACAATATTCATTGAATCATAACATCTTATAGTGGTATGTGGTATTTTGAAATGAAATATGACAACCATTGAATGTAATAAAATTTTATTTTATTTTTCTTTAAGAAACAATCATTTTAATGAAGTTATAATCTTTCTTTTAGGAAGTGGAAGAGTATTTTAAACAATTATTAATGCAATGTCAACTAGATTTTGGTGAAGTAAATACACTATTAGAAGAATATTATTCAATTTCCTTCTTACTGTAAATAAATCTCGGCTTACTCATCAATAAATATTTTTAATGGAATGATATCACACATCATTAAGTTTCATTACCTTTGTAAAATCATTATTTTTCTTCTTAAATGAATTTATAACCTTAAAAAACACAGATATGCCTTTCAAAATTTTTGATCCTTTCAAACAAGGTATATTGGATGATCATTACAAATCTTATCATACTTGGATACCTTAATAATTGGGTTTATAATTTCCTCAATGTATACTTCTTTTTATGGAAGTTAATTTTTTATGTAGATTCACCTTCTATTTTAAATTTGTTAAAATCTAGAATTTGTTATTGATTTAGTTTGTTTATAAATAAAATATACAGGTTTAATTATCAATTGGGTTGTCATGTATTTTCTTCACCATCTTATTCTTTGTTTCTAGAATTATTTTCATTATTATGATGAGAAATGAAATTCATTAATATCCAAAGAACTTATTCATTGGATGAGGTAATTTTCAATGAGGAATATTCTATTTCCAAATGCAACATACATGTTCATTTATTCCTAATGAACCTCTTATATACATAAACTAACATTAAAAAAATATTGAATTTTTTAAACACTTATTTTTATATGGGTTTTTATTATCCTCGTTGTCTTCACACACAATAACCTACTTCATAAAGAATTTATTCGTGAATTACATAATTATTTTTCATAAAAATATTTTTAATGTATATTTCCCCACAAAAATTACTTTACCATTATTATTAGTCTATGATATTTTATGAGTTATACTATTTTACACGCCATGTTAATCTATATTATCATCCTACTAACTAAAAATCACCTCATTCTAATATTTAATTTTATGTTTCTTCAATAATTCAAAATCCATCCCCTCTTTATGTTTCAATATAAATTGTATAAAATTAAAAATTTCATTTATAAAAATGTATTTTTAGTGTTTATCTTGGTATATATAATTTTTATTCTCCATTGATAAAAATTTTTCATCATACATACTGGGAAAATTTCACAACAATTATTTATAGGAATTAATCTTGTTTGGGAATACCAAAAACTCTATTGTTTGTGATGAGTTAGTTACTATTGTGATGTAATAATCTATATATATCTTTTCATCCATCATCGATTATTCCATATTAGTCCCCATATTTGAATTTTTTTGTTTCATTGCCTAAAAATTACCTTCAATGTATTTTTTTAGTTTATCTAAAGACTCTCTAAAAGGTTATAGACATGTCATCATTTGGTAAAAGTTTTCTAGAAATCATATGACTTGGGTTTCCATGAAATATAATGAACCTCTATATTCCTTTTATTAGATCATAAAATCAGAGTATCTTTTATTATACTAAAAAATAATTTTTTGGTTGCATTAACCATATACATTCCAAATGATATAAGATAGGCTATTACTATATTCTCTTGACAAAAGTATTTTTTCCCATAAAAAGTAAGAATTCCATTAAACATGGATGAATTCAAATCTTATATCATAACGAAATATATGATACAATGGGATGTCACTATGAAAATTCATAAGATACCCCTGAATTAGAAAACTAATAAAAAAGGGGGTTGAACAGATGGATGCTTCCCTAAATATCATTTAACCTAAAATTATTCTCGATGAATTGTTTTAGTGTCAAAATACTCATTAACTAATACTCCCCCACAACCATATTCATAAAAAATTGAAAAAATTTACATTTTAATTTTTGAAGGAGTTACCTAAATGATTGTGAGTAAGACCATTCCATATTTGGTTATGATCCTAATATATATTCTCTAAAATAAGAAGCTAATAATTATAAGTGATAGAGGAAATGATTATAAAAATAATTTATCCCACAATAAAATTCTACAAAAAATATGACTACATTGGTCTCCGTTAGTTACAATGACACATAAATCATTATGATAATGAACAATTTGATATAAAACTATTTTATGGAAAATAATATTATATCTTCATCCAAGAATTTAGAATAACATAACTATATTTTTTCTCATAACAAAATTCTTTGAAGCTTATCTCTAGAAACACCAATGACTCGAACATTGGGTTTTCAAACAATTATGAAATCCTCCAAAATATCCTCTCTTAACAAAACCAATAAATAAACTAAAAGATATATGTTAACATATACCAAATGTTTTACTCCTGATATTCATCTTTTGTTTCAAATGACCATTACAATTTTATATCCAACCCTTCTCTAATAAATACATCTAGCATAGTCTTCAATAACTATGTATTTTGAAAAATACAATAAACTGTTGAATTTTTTAAATTCCTAAAATGGTAATGGAATAAATAGTGTTAATTTAATACTCCATGAACATATATGTTAATAATTTTCTAGACTACATCAAATATTTTAAAAAATAAAAAATCATACCTTCTGACTTATGAATATTGATGTCCAAATGATCATCATGAAAAGGGGGTATTCAATTGATGATGGGTATATCAAATAAATAAAAATATTATAGTATTGTAACTTAATTATACTATACATATATTCATACATTTCTTTCATCCCAAAAATAAAATTAATTCAAACTCAAATAATATTTTACAACATATAATTCTGTCTAGAAAAAATATATAGATTTTGGTGTTCATTCTCCTTTAAATTATTTAAAAACATGATAATTTTTTTCCATATTCTCAATATCTATATATTACATCCCACTACGGTAACATCCATTAACAATATTTATTGATTATCAAATATTTTTTACAATTGAGACTAACCAGTATGATATCATTATAGTGTCACCAAAACATCAAATGAACCTCACCTCAATCTAATATATCATCACATCATTTTATTGCATCTCAACATCGTCATTTTAAACCATTTACTAATTTCCAGATGAAAACATAGATCCATGTACCTTTTTGATAATTTGTACCATCATCTAAACTGGAATTTACCAATACTCAATAAAAATTATTACTTCATTGAATATGTGTGAATTATTTTCCATTCAATAAAAATCATATGAATCATCTAATATAACAAATAAATTAATCACTATATATTATTAAACTCCTAAAAATTATCGAAAAATATTAAACACTTATGTATGAAAATATTTACCATTACTTATTGAAGTTCCCTTTAAACATGGTCAAATATTGTTTCCCTACATCACTGGTACTATTACGTTCTTTATGGATAAATATCAAAAAAAAATTATATGTTAAATTATATTTATATTAGGAATTTTTCTTTTAAAACCCATAATAAATCATTTCAAACTAAAAAATGTATTCTAAAGGCTCCAATTTTTTCTTTAAATGCATCCTAGATTCTTCTATTTACACTTGATTTTTTATAGTCTTCCAAAAATTCATCAACATTTATTAATTTCTGATAAATATATCATCAATTAGGAATAAAATCCTAATAGAATATCATGTGTATCTTCTTATATACTCATTTAAAAACCTATAAAAACACATTCCTTCTAGAATATTAACTTTATAATGGATAACATCATGTACCAATGTAACTATACTATAAATATATTATAATAAATATTATTTCATTCTTTTGTTATAATAAAAAAAATTTACATAGTGTAAAACTAATAAAATACCTTCTATAATACATGTGATCTTCAATATCACTAGTTTTTTTGTTTTTATTAATAGAGGAACAATTTAGCAGTAGATCCATATTTTATATAACTAATAAAAAATTACATTTTCTCATACTATATTCTCATAGTAGGCATGATTTTTCCTTTATTAATTAAATAAAATTAATTATTCCAAATCAATCCTTCTCCTATGTATCATTATATTTAAAAAATATTTCATTAAAAAATAATTATAAAAAATAATCATGTAATATAATAAAATAAAATAAATGTTAACAATCATTGGGTTTGATATATGAATCCATGACCAAATGTCGGTAAATATGTTAATCAAAAATAATTTCACCATATCAAATGTAATCATAAAAAAATATTATTATTTCATGAATGAATTATTATATATCGATAATGATGGGGTATAAAATGACTATTGAACGCCAAAAAAAATTATTCCACTCGTCAATCATTAATAATTGGTATGGTATAATCTTCTGGTAAATATAATAAACATTGGATGATATATAGTTATCTTTATTTGATGATAATTTGTTACATTTTCTTCATGATTGTGTTTGGGAATTGGGTTACAATTTACATGTGATAGACATCATGGGTATTAAATGTTGTGATTTATTTTACATTTTCAAATGAAATCATAATTCTTTTCTCATGGGAATCGAATGTATAAAGGAAAACATCTGTCAGTATATAAATAATTGATTATGGGGATAATAAAATTGTATTATAGAGGAATGAGATATTATAAGTAGTGTGTAGATGATGTTATATATTGGGGATAATGTGTTTTTTTGTAATGATAAAGTTTGTTGGGAAATTATTTTGAGAGGGGAATGGCATGATGTTTGTGAAATAATTTGAAAATATAAAAATTTTAGGGGAAATGTGTGGAATGGTAGGGTCACTATGGGAGTGGGAAAATGTGGATTTGAGGTATTTGATGAATATATATATATATATATGCGTAAATGTTTACCTTTATATAAAAAATAATAAGTTAAATAAAATATGTATTAAATTATTTTATATTATGTTTAATATAATCATCATTACATAAAATAATAAAAATAAGAACACTAAAATTATTTACTTTAACTGTTGTACATTCAATTACATAACTATTACATATACCATAAGTAATGAAAATAATAGTATTAAATATTTTTTAAATGTGACTAATTAACTATAGTTGTAATATTACTTTACATTTATATTTAATAATTACTAATACATAATTTGAATCAATAAAAAAATTATTATATATCAAAAAATTAATTAAATATAAAAAACATATAGAATTGTAAAACTAATAAAAAAATATTAATTTAAAACTAATTTCTTATGTCATATAAATAATAAATTACAAATATACTAGACATTATATTGTTCACTGTTATAACTTTGAATTAAATTAGTGTTGTGATATTAGTTTTTTTAAATATGTTTTAAATGTTTAAAACACTGGTTCAAAAATTACAATCTATCATGATTAATATTCTATATGAATTGATTTATTGTTTTGATGAAATATATTATAAAAAAATCATGATTTTCTTTATTTTTACATCATTCATATGATTGGTATGAAGAGAAAATACTTTAGTGATTATATAATGTGCGAAATGAATTTTTAAATAGTGGTGTTGTAATAGTGAGATATTGTGTTGTTTGAGGGAAATATGGAATTAAATTAAAAAATTTATAGTTATTTTTCATGGATGATCTATTTTTTAGTGGTTTGACAATATGGATGTGAATATAAATCATGTAATCATTTGGTATTCAATGTTATTGATGTGGGAAATATGCTTTTTTCATTAACCCATTTTATTTTTTTGTCTAAAAAAATTCACATCATTGGGAAATTGTTGGCGTGCTGAGAATATGAATACAAAGTAGAAGTCTAGGGATAATGTTCTATTTGATTTCTAGTTCCATAGTGTACTGATGATCTTTTATACAGTGTCACATCACAAATATACATTAATGGATATAGTGTGTTGATGTTTCTTTTTGTTGATATATGCTATAGATCGATTTTTATATTTCATAGCTATGTTCAATAATGATATATAAAACTATGATGGTGGAATATTATTAATGTTAATCCAAATATCTTGTTTGGGTAATTATCCATTTAATTTTAAATTTTAATAATTTTTCAAATGTTATTTTGGTTGAACATGTGGATGAGATTAAAAGGACTTAGCATGATGGATCTATTTTCGGTTAGCATGGAATACACTTCAATATATTACATACATAATTCAAAATTTGGTTTAAATATGAATAATTACTTGGGAATAATGTTACTATTTAATTAATGTTAATTATTGAATTATGAGAATGTGTTATACCATTGATATAATAAACTTAACACTGATAAAATAATAATACATAAATCACATGTCTATTCCCCCAAGTTTTCTCCCTGATCCATAGGGGGTGGAGGAGAGTGTACTGGGGAAGTATTTCTAACTAGGTAATATTTTGATAACTTTTCTATAGTTTAACTCAATAGCTATATTCAACCATGTAATTTACATAACACTCCTGTCAATCAGATGTGAAAAAATATAACATCAAACCAATTTGTTCAAAAGTATTAAAAAATAATGAAATTATATTTCCACTCTGTATATGAATGAATATCAGAGTAAATAATAATAAAAATATAATATAAAAATAGTGTATATTATATGTTAGTCATAAATAGGCCTACTATACTGAGAACAACAATAGGAATTGTAAATATAGTAAATATTTCTTCTAAACATTCCTAATAACTATAATTATTAAGTATGAACCATTCAAAAGTTATTAAAATGTTTTTCTCTATATAGTCTCAATGGTTACCAATTTACCCATAGATATCTAAAATTAATCAAAAATATTTGATGTATGCATCTAAAGTGTTCATATTTAGTCTGAGGATAAAAATACCCTATTGGGTACCACTAATGATTTACATGAACAATAGTGAATATTTGGTTCGTACCAGGAAATGTATACTCCAATATATGAATTCTATTACAATGTATTATAGTCAATATGTAAAATAATAATAATTATTTGATGTAATTTAGAGTGAAATAAAAAAATCTAAGTTGTATTAATAGTAATAAAAACAATTTTTTGCAACATTGTACAAAATGAGTTTCTATATATGCACTATATACATTTGGGTTTTCAACTATAATATGAAGTTAATAGGGAATGAGAAATTGTTAGTAAATTCATACAGACTATGAAAATTATGTGGGTCTTCGACTTAGTGATTTTTGGGTGGCATACTATCATGTTCATGATTCGGTGGTACTTTATTTACTGCGTGTTTTCTGGTTTTCATCTGCATTTTATTTTTATTAATAAATTTTTGGGACCGTGTTCGCCCAGTACCTGAAACTTCCTGATTACATACAGACTATGAAAAATGAATTTATACCCAATACATTTAAGTAGAATATAATATTCCATTTATAGGATAATTTTTCTACAAAAGTTGAGGCACATGAGGTCTATCCTATTCAAGGAGAAGGGAAGTGGTATACAGATCTCAACGTCAAAATCCATATTATTAAACCATATAGATAAATGGAATATATATCTTCATCACAATTTCCAATCATAAATAATAAAAATATAATTTTTCTCCCCAAATCTGTATATATACATGTTCAATGATGATAATAAATATGTTTTATTTTTCATAGGGTAGTTATTGACACCTGAAATAATTCTAATAAAATATCAAAACAATATATATAATCAATATAACATATTTAATGATAGAATTTATGATAATATAAGAAATTCAAAACAATATCCTCTTTATAATAAATGTTTTACAATACTAAAGATATAATTAACCTAAACTTAATTTAATAATGAAAAAATCCATTTTGGAATTTATGTAAGCCCTTAATAAGTAAAAAATATCCATGATATATGATAAAATAATGCATCAGTGACACAAACAAGACTCAAATTGTTAGAACCACCAGTGTATAGAAATCTAATTCTTATGACATACTATAATGATTATAAATAGTGTAGTTATTTTATAGTAACAATAATTCAAGAATTGAATGAAATGGAAAAACAAAATACAAATAAAGATCATACTTTTGGTAAATCATGAGATTAAATAGGTTATGAATCACTTATATATAGAGTATAGAGTAATTATTTTAGAGGGTCAAGGATTCACTTTATAACCCATCATATAATTGATAATATAAAACTAAATATTGATATAGATTAATATAAATTGTAGATCATGTCATAAGTCAATAAAAAATTCATCTGATAACATAATCCTTAAATATGTTAAATGAATATGAGAATAAAAAATATTAGAATTTAATTGTCAATGTACTCATATAAGAAACCATTTTAAAAAAATAATATTTTTTATGAACAGTCCCACACAATAGTTTGTTTAGAAAAAAATAGTATGCATCGACTATCAAGGTTATCAAAATATCTATAAAAATTTTATTTTTGTGTTAAATAACTTCTTCAAAATTCATAAACAATTCCATGACATTGACACTAGTGCACTTTGATATCCAAAGATAAAGAATGGTTAATTTAATTATAACATAATTAGGTTTAATGTTGAATAATGGAACTCTATTATAGAAGAACATTATTACTCAAGGATGTAAACCATTTTTATATATTTTCAAACCCATAAAGATTTATGAAAGGGTGGAGACATAGTTTAAATTGATTCATCCACATTGTTTCAGTATATTAACACACCTTCAGTTTCCATTTATCCTATAATTAATTTCAATTAATGATACTAAAACAACAAAAAATATGGTTTAATTACATGACATAATAATATTTACCTATAATACATATAATGAAAAATTCATTAAATGTGATGAAATATTATATAGATTCAAAAAATACAAACCAATTATAAATATCATTTTAAATTATTTTAATTAGAAAACATCATTATGTAGATCGATATAAATACTATTGGAAAATTTTATCCTGAAATATAATTTTTTTTTTCAAAACCATCATCCTATATCGTTAAAATATAAATAAATCCATTAATTAATTTAAAACATATATAGAATGGCTTGTCGTATGAATAACCTAAGAATTACACTTTCTTTAGAGCCACTCTACAAATACCATTGGAAATATTTAGGATTTCATGTCAACATTATTTAGGAAATAAGAATTAATAATGAAAAATTCATCATTTAATAATCCAAATACATATTATTCATAAAAAAAGGGTCACAAAATTCTACAAAATTCAAAAAAATTACAACACTATAATTAACCCAAAATATAGTGGCCCAAATCCACAGTCAACTACAAAATTAAATTTTACGATATATATAGTATAATTTTTCAATCCTTATAAAAAACTATAACACAATCACCATAAATAAAAAAATGTTAAAAATTTACAAAATTACCCACATGAGCATTATTGATGTATGAACTGAATATTCCATATGGTTTTTGATGAATTACAAAATTCCATAATTTAATTAACCTTAGAAATGAAAACCCTAATAATTAAATTCGTAAAATTATTATAAAATAAGATGAATGAGAGGGATAGAAATTCAAAACATAAATTTAGCAATAAAATCATACTATATATTTATTGTGGTATAAGTAGTAGAATTATTGGAGAATGAGTCCTTGATAGGTCATGAGATATCCCTCATTTGGTTGAAATGAGTTAATTTTGAAAGGGAAACACTATTTTTGTTAAATAAAGTGTGAAAATTCACCAATGTATCGCATTATAAAAAATATAGTAAGCCTAAATGTTACAAGGATGGAAACCATTGGGTATTTTATGGAATATCTACACCATCCAAACCAATGTAAATGAGACCATGTCCCAAGTGAACAGTAACTTGTTACCTGATTCCACAAAAAAATACTAGCACTACCATCTCTAATCCATACAATAACTCAGAAGAATCCTAGTCTGTTGTAAAATATTTTTAAATAAAACTATGAATTCTTCTTAAAACACCCATAATCAGATACTAATCCTTTTATGATGTATATGTATTTGACTAGAAGTAGATACTCACATGAGAATTTGATTGATGTATATAAATTTTGGACTTTTGGGAAAAAATGAAACTCTAAATTTCATAATAGATACATGGGTCATTTCAAACTCCCTACTAAATAACATCTCATTCTTTAGATGTCACTAAAGATGATTACTAAATGACCCACCAACCCATACTATATAGTATATATATACATTAAAAAAATCATAATGAAAAACTTCTAAATAATTTACAAATGATAAATCTGTAACCATATACCTTAAACATGACTCAATACACACCACTAATTAATACCTAAATCAATCATCTCACTTATAATCTATACTCCAATATCTGATTAAAGTCATAAAAAGACAAAATATTTTTTCATAAAATATTGTCATATTAATATGGAAACAAATTCCAAACATCACTTTAGCTCTAAAACTATGTGAACAAAACCATTAATATATTCTATCATGGGAAATCACTAATAGTATATGTACTTTCATAAAATCAGCACTCTAAATTCCATAAACAAGTCTGAATAAATTTGATCATACTCTCTACAACTGAATTCTACTATTTTCTTCCAATTACTAACTATCCATTGAACTATAGTTTTTCATGTAGTTAAATTTATTAAATTGATTTAAAATTCCATTCATCAATTTTAAAACCACCCAACAGATAATTTATAGATGATAAATAGAAAATATAACATTTTCATTATATAAACTATGTTTAAGGAACCACATTATTTTATTTTCTATTTTGAAATAAATCCTCATAAAATTTAATATTCATAATATATATATATATATATATATATATAATTCCATTTAGTTATAAAATCAATAATAAATTTCATTCAGCAATCAAAATCAAATTCTATGTTCAAAATTATAAATTAAATATTAAATATTTTATATTAAAAATACTTTAAAAGATAAAAAATTCCACTATGTCGTATACCATTTTAAAAACCTAATCTGTAAAAAATATAGCAACAAAAAACTCAATAGATATATAAGACAATGATTAATAATATAAACAAATATAAAAAGAAACAAAATTCTTAGAAAAGATATTTTAAAATTGAAAGTATCCTTCATGTTAAAAAAGAAAATATTTAATATAAAATAATTGATTTCTCCAAAGATATATATATATATATATTAGAAGTGAAACGTTATAAAATTAAATGCAATAAAAAAATTTGATAAATGAAAATGAAAAATTAAATAGTACAAATCATCTCAATAAATTGAAAATATCATTGGTTTATATAAACCTACTAATCACCTATATTGATATTTAAATATATGTGAGAAATAATTAAATAATGTTGTAATGATTTATTTAATATAAATCATATTTTTCATAATTATAACATAACAAGTATATATATATATATAATTGAAAGGTAGAAAAATATAGGTTTTCTGTCCCTAAGGTGTCTATACAGAGTACGATGAAATAAAATAAAAATTAGGGCACCCCAAATTGTACCTCAACACTACTATGATTAACATGAATATGCATGAATAACACTAATAATTTACATAAATATAAAAATATAACTTTACAGTCAATAATGAGAGAAAATTATTTTTTATAAAACAATGTGCTGTAGCTAATTAATATTAAAGGATCATGATTACCATTAACCAATAAAATCATATACTAGGAAGACAAATATATGCACTACCCAGATTAATTCTAAAACTGTGATTAGATGTTAATAGGGTAGTTAAAATTGATATCCCACCCATATAACCAAATCACATGACATTTTACCTCGTTTAGTAATGGGAATATCAACATAACAAGAATAAAAAAAGTGTACATAATATTTAAGTCACTAGAAGCCCAACCAACTTATTGAAGGTTGAAAAGGTATATAGTAATTAATGTAAAGACTAGTCCCATTTCACCATGTACATAAATAATAGGTGGAAATTCATATTTTTTCACATTAAAAATGTATATTAATATCAATTTGTAATATCATAAAATTTACAATATTTCTCTAAAAAAATAAAATAGTTACACATTCCATAATTTTATTATAAATCCATTCTATGATGCTCACTAACTTTCTAAAGAAAAGTGTTTATTATAAAATCAGATATAAAAATACCATTTATGATTCATTTTAAAATAGGACTATAACATGATATTCATAATAGATATATAGTTATACTAATGACTATGAAACTATAATAATATTCATGTCTTATAAAATCCAAAATGAAATACATGTACGATTTTATATAGAATACTAAAATTATGACACAATAATTCAAAGATCAATCAATTTTCATTGTCTATTAGAACCACATCAATATTATTTAACTAACTCTCATAAAATAATAAAAATAAACAAAATAATATAGAAATTTTATCAATATATAATTTCAACTTGGTATTCATTGACCAAATATGTCTCTATACTAGGGAATTATAGTATAAGGGAATATAATGACACCTACTAAGCATTTCCAATTACTATGGACTATTTTTAAAATTATATTTATGAAAATATATTATTTTCAATGTTCCAAAATTTAACACAACCATCACATAATGATTTTTAAATTATACAAGATATAACTTAATTATTTTGATACATTGTTCCAATAGTCGAAAATTTGTCACTTATATTTGTTATAAAACTATAATATTTTATTGAAATGTGTACAGTTAAAATGTAATCCCAATATAAACCATTTAAAAAATTATAAACCATACCATATCATAGACCATTATAAAAATAATGGTATTGATGATATTCAATGGATGATAATATATTTAAACCATTAATCTTTTCAGAATAACTTAGTTCACAACTCTTTCTAAAATCAATAACCACAACATCAATGATGAACAATCATAGAAACAGTTTATATAATGTTTATTGTCTTATAGTTCATTCATAATTAAATGAGTTATTTTCATTTCTATAAAATATTGTTATTTTAATTCATGGAATTGGGCCTAACTTATGAATTACAAAAACAATAATAAGTAAGTAGTCAAATGACTCTGACTATACAACATATATTCACTATGTATGAGATTAAGAGCACTATATTGGTATCTATTTAATTCAATGATTAATATATATTGAAGTGTCTAGTTTTTTTAATCACATTACTTATCTATTAGTACCCAACTTTATTATCAACAGATACTAAATAACAAAGGTAATTTCATGTTATGAATTAAAAAATTTAAACATAAAATGTAATTATCACTATATAGGTTAGTGAGAAGGAATATTAATTTTATGGATATAATAAAAAATTTATGAAAACATTAAACCCTTCATTAAAATATAATTTACAATTATTGATCTATATCTTTAAAAAATATATTAATTTAGGAAAATTGATTTAATTAATTTTGTAGTCATAGCCCGATAATTACATAGTGAGTTGAGAAAACATACCAACACCATTTGATAACATTATCATTCCAAAAACTCTCTATGTATAACCTTATAGTATTTTCTAAAAATACACTCCCTAATGTACATATTTATATAATAACCCTAATAATGATGGATAATTTCAAGATAAATACAGGGAATCATCCACCATAAATAGCATTGAAATATAATGGCATAAAACAGTAAATATATTAAAGGATTGATCCAAAAATATTCACCTAAAAAATAAAAAATTATATGATGAACTATATTTCAATCGCATTCAATCAAATTGAAGAATAAAAAATGAATAAAAATCTACACAATCACCCTTTCAGTATGAGATGGTGAATCCCATGAAGTCAAATAAATTATATCATGCTCTTTTATAATTCAACTTATAATCCCTTATGATTATAATAAATATTGTTCCAAAATTAAATAATTGAAAATAAGATTCAAGGAATGAATCTTACCCTAGATTTAGGCATGAAATTTTCCCATAGATCAACCATGTAATAAAATTAATGTAGATTTTTAGAAAGATACAATGATGTAACCATCATAAATATATCCTTCGGTGGGAAGGATATGTATTATTTGATGACCCATAATTATATTTAATGAATATGGTAAAGGGGGTCTTTGAACCATGATTTGAAAATAAAAATGTTTGTCGTAGCTATTATATATCCATCCAATGGTCATTTAGTTCCTTATAAACCCCCATACATACCATTATTATTCCAAGGGAACCATGTTACTGGGGATGACCAACTAGGTACCAAATGGTGAATGTTTTTTTAAACTATTGGTGCTACCTCCTATAATCAATACCTAACCTATTGAAATCCAATATAAACCCTAAATATCATCAAAGAACATACATGAATTCTTCTTCAAACACCCGTGATCAAATATATATATATATATATATCTTTGAATGAATCTTTGCTACTTTTTATGAAAAAATAAATTTAATAGATCACATGTTATATCAATTATTATTTTTTATATAGGGCTTCGATGATACCACAACCCAATTAATTGAGACAAAGGTTGTTAGAGTAGAATACATGGTGGATGTGAGATATCTCATTAGAGAAATGGTATATTATATATCATTAGTATAGTGAATTTAGATGATTCACCTTCTTGAGGATTGATGTGTTATCGTGAATGGATATATTTCATTTTATATGCATTTAAAATGAAAAGTGTAAATAAAAAAATTTCTATAAAGACCCGGCCACACAATACATAAATATTACATCATTTTACATAATTAAAAAATCACATTTGACAATAAAAAAAACCATATATCATATAGGTTTATTTTTACTAGATTTAAGATATATAAAAACTAATTTTTTATAAAATATATAACATCTCTCACAAATAATCAATACAAATGAAAAAAATTAATGAAAAAACATAGGTTAACTTGAAATTTTACCCGAGAGAGAATACCACTTTGGTAAAGTTCACCAATATAATAGAAACATTTCTCATTTATATTAAATGATGATAAATAACTATATTTCAAAAAATGATAAAATGATAAATCTAGGATCTATAAAATCCAAGATGATCTAGGAAAATCAAAAAGAATGAAAAGACTAGAAAAACAATCCGCAATGTGACCTACTAGCACCCCTAACCCAACCCATTACCAAAGAATCATTGAAAATTGTATCTAAAATTCTACAATATGTCCTTACCTTTTCCTGGGTCTTGGAAAAAGATGTCTCCTACCACACAAAGTAATAATTATGGTGTGGCAACTTGTCTTAGTATAACTCCACCACAAGATCTATACATATATTAATATCACCATTGTTATGGTTATATCTTTAAAACAAATAACATTTTATGAATCATTTTCATCAGTCGATATAATATTAAAAATCATCCCTTGGTTTGTAATTAAAGTCATTCATATTCTTAAATAAAAGGAATGTGATTAGTATAATTGATAAAGAATGAGAGATTAATAAATAAAATCCATGAAAATACATAAGGTAATAATGTTAGAAAATGAACATGACCAATCTGTCATAAAAAATCATGTCCCATAATAAAAGTAACCAGACCATCATGTTAAAGACTGTGAGTAAATAACCCAGACCAATCCATAATGTTAAATACCCAATCATAAATAAAAAATATCAATGTTTTGGTTCAAACCTTTGGTTGTACATACTAGGAATTAAAAGAAATCCCTAATATATGCATATGGTTGATCCAACCAATATTAAATCTTGTTTCCTTACACACATTAATGTGGATAAAAACAACAAGTTTCATTACATACACTATGACTGACATGTCTAGTATATGGAGGCCATCTTTACACAATGTGCTAATATTGTCCAATAATAATTAAAAATTCATTCCCAAAATTTATAAAAAAAAATTAATGAAATTACAATCTCTTTTGGTGCTGGAAATCCAAATTTTAAATGAAAAACACTTGTCAATCATTTTATCAAACATTTGGTGCACAAACACGTTTTAAATGTAATGACCCATTAAAAACATGATTTATGTCCAAAAAATACATTTAAATCTAATATAAATTCATAATAATGAATAATACAATGGAATTTACCTGAATAACAAGAATATATATATAATTAACCATTTCAATATAATCACATACCCCAAGAATAGTTCCAGAACTAATTACATTTGAAAATGGAGACAGAGGAAGAGCATATCTTTCCCTCAAAATCCTAAACCAATAAAAACACAAAAAACTCCATATAACATTTTAGATGTGAAATCGATTCCCCATGATGGTTTCAATGGAACACGGGGAGAAGCTGCATAGAAGGAATCTAAGTAATGATGAAAAAACCCCAAAAATACCCAAAAATACCATCTAAATCCATAAATAATGAAGTTAAATCTATATGAATACAAACGGAAAAGCCTCTAGATCACTATTGGTTGATTAGGTAATGACAAAATTAGATTAAGAGATTATTAAGAAGTAAAAAAACCAATGTATCAAAGGTCAAACCCATTATTTCAGACGTTTGGAGTGTCACACATGAGTATGCCTCACATTTTGGAATACCATGTGTCAAGAATCCATACCTAATGTCACTTTAAAAATACATGCTATACAATATCCTAGGACAAGATTAATAGTTTTTTTAAACAAACAAATTCCTTATAAAATCACCCTACCTGCAAAAAAGTTTCCCTAGTGATCCACCCAAATTCATAAACTATTCCCAAACCTTAAAAACCCCCACAGTTAAAATATAGAGTCATACAAAACAATTTTTGAAGGGTCGGTACTAACCATTTGAAAACCCAACATATGGTTAGTTTCATAAAAAAATATCCACTTTTATGCATAATTACATTAAAACCTATATAACAACTTTAAAGAGGAAAGAAGATGAAATTAAATCATTTCTGAGATCCAGGTGGTTATAAAAATCACTCCACCATAATTTTTTTATCCTTATAAATTATTCACGATCTTAAACCAACTCAAAGGGAAGGAAATTTCTATATCATCAAAAATTCCCACTACTATGAGTCATGGATATAGAACTAACATAATACTTAGACCATTGGAAATCATTTTACAAAAAACTATGTTATCTTAGTTATCTTTAATCTAATTTGGTATCTCATCAATGGTGGTTTGGAGATAATTATTATCAACCTCACATCTAATCATATGGGAAGAATCAAGTCAATAAATCCTCAGTTGGGAAACATGAAACATTTCATTAATCAACATCAAACTAAATGGTAAGTCTAATTGATATTCCACCATTCTATGTTTCTACACAATCTCAATGGTGCCAAAAAACATGGTTATAGCGTACCATGTTTATCAAATTGAAAATGTACCATGTTAGGTGAAACATTGAGAAAAACATGATCTATAACCTCAGACTATTTCGGATGATAATGATTGTCCACATCAAATTTATAAAGACTATGTTTATGACTATCCTCTTTTAGATCAATTGCACCTTTTCCATTGTATTGTGAATGAGACTCAAACCAAACAAGGTCTGTTCTCCCAAATCATACTAGTAATGGTAGATATATAGTGACTCCCACACAAGACATAAAATTTATCCACCTATATAAAAACTAGATAATGATTTTTATAGGAAAATTTGACCCGAGGAATATGATTTTGACAAGATAAAAATAATAATAATGTAATCCCAAAGAATATCCTGATGATTCTGGATGGCTCTATAGACATATCCATTTGTATATGGAAGATATAGAATGCTCAAATTCAACTAGAAACCAAAACTATCCTATAACTCTTTACAAAACCAAGATGTGATCCTTAAGCCCCTCCCAAAAACAATCACATAGGAAACCCTATAAAGTTTCTAAATCACTCAGATGTTCAACTTTCTACACCTTATTGATTGGTATGAAATGATCTAATTTCATAATTCATTCCATATTCACCCGAATCACATCCCTTCCACTAGATTGTGAGGAAAACAAATGACCAATTCCATGGTAATCTCGTATAACTTCCATACTTGAATGGGTAAAGGTTTTAAGATACAAGAAGGTATTTGGTATTATGCTTTAATTTTTTGAGAAGTGATACATTATGAAACAAAATATACAATAAAAAAACTCATTCCATGCCACCAATACAAATTTATCATATTATGATACATCTAATTAGCCCTAGGTTTTATGGACCATCACGATCGTTATCCACAACCATCAACTCCTACATTACAGAAATAAGAAAAACCAACAAAAAATGCATTAAAAAAGCTCCATTGGGATAATGAGACCACTCACATGAGGTCTCCCAAAAATAAAATCATTTCGTTAAGTGTTGAAACAAGGTGTCTATCACATACTCATGAAGAAATAACTAATCAAAAAATGAATCCTCTATCTTATATTCCATAAACACATGTCCACTAACCTATTCCACTCCTAACATCATCTAAGAAAAAATCTCATCAAAGGCCATTCCTCAACTAATTCCTTCACATCTTATGTTGGTAATTTTATAAAGAATGCATCAGAACCCACATTACCGTTCCCAAGAGTTTATAAAATACCCAAATTCAATATTTTTCTGATACTCCAATAATAACCTATGTAACATGTTCATATCCCTATATGTATAAATATATTTCTTGATCTTGTCATCATAATACACTATAAACTCCTAAGCAAAATGATAGTGATGTTGTGTATTGAGTTTTTACATATTTGATACCAACTAAATATTGTGGGAAGGTATGTTATTATCATTAAGGGATAAATGTAGAGATCCATATAACACTATATGTTTCTACTGCATCATGTCACATTCCAAAACCAAAAAAGAATCATTGCAAAACACATAATCACCCAAAACTAGTCTTGGAACAACAAAAATTGGTGATGAAGTCAACCTCACATTTATCTCTTAAAAATATTTCTAATTTTTTTCATTCAATTCAATATTTACACAATTATTAGTTAAAAATGTAATTGAATATGCAATATTGGATAAATCTTAAACAATCCATTTATAGTAAATATCCATAGCCAAGAAAATAGAATCTCAAACACATTATTGGAATGCTTCTAAGTCATATAAGCCAATATTTTTTAGGATTTCATGATATTCTCCTTTAAGACATGTTATTCCCATGACATTTAACATCCCAAATCCAAAGCATGCATTTGTAAATTCTTCCTTATTTTTGTATTTCATTCAAGGTAAAAAGAATGATATCTAAATGTTATGTACACTCCTCCTATGACTTGGAGTACATGAAAATATCACCCACAAACACAAAAATTGATGTTTCCAAAAACAAATGAAATATTTGGTCCATCAAATACAAAAATACAATTGGAGAATTAGTGAGACTTAATGGAATAAAAAAACTCAATATGACAATACCATATCCTAAACATTATCTTAGGTTTGTTTTCTTCTAGGAATCTCAACTAGTGGTCCCTGGACAAATGTTAATCATTGAAAAACAATATGACTCTCTAAGTTGTTGAAATATATCATCAATCCTAGGAAAATGACATTTTTTCATAATAGTCATCTGATTCAACTTTTTATAAACCAAGAAAATTTTGAGACTCCTATATACCTTATTTGTATAGAGGATAGTTGAAAATTAAAGCATGAATAAATAATTTATCCTATATTTCCACAATATAGACATTAAGTTTCATAAACTTGTCATGTTATATTTGATATGATAGCCTTAAAATGGGAATCTTACTATAGAGTAGGTCATTAGTAAAATTACCCCCTCTATATAGTGTAAAACCAGAAATATCATCCATAAAGACCCTTGGGTATGAACATAACCCTGTGTGAAGAATATATATATGTAAAATGTCAAAATCTTATAGAACACCTTTGAAAAATGTATTAATATAATCATTTCATAAGGAATAACTGACACCTCCCTCGATCTAGAGTGACCCACACAATGAAAATAATGTATGAAACCATTAGAAGATATAAACTAAAACAAAAAAATGATAAAATTCTATATATGGCTCAATATTGATCATTAAATGCATGTTAAGTAACAATAATAAGATTTAAATATCAAGAAAAGATAATTTCCACACCACCTCGATGCCATCTATCACTACCCAACATGGGGGGAGACATGAAGCCTTGTTTGAACTAATTTCAAAATGGATTGGAATGATCCAATAATAAAGGAATAAGTTATGAATGAAATACAAACACATCAACTAAATTTGACAATATAAAATAATTATTATATCCTATATAAAATAATTCTACCACTATAAAAAGATAAAATAAACACCATACCTATAATGAAATATATCCCTACATAATAATCCTCTTGTACACACTCCACTGCATAAATTCATGCATACATATCCACATGAAAATCCACCTAATGATGAATATTAGACCCACTACCCATGGATGATTTGGTATGAACATACAAACACTTTGTGATAGTTGATCTATATTTAGAACCCAATGATATCCTTTCATAAACATCATTCATATGGTTTGATACTCCGTAACGATGACATGTATTAATAGTCTCTATAAATTTAAACTTTTTACGACCACATATTCCCCATTAGTAGTAGAAAAACTTCTATTGTCCAAAAAAGTCCTTCAAACTGGTCCTCAAGAAAAATGGTTACTATTACCCATCCTTTTGTGGCTAGCAGAGTCACCCTGTCTAATAACTACTCTAACTCAAGATCCAGAAAATCCATTCTTCTGAGCTATGTCTGCCACCACAAATGCTTTATTTTTGACTCCATCTATGATGGTCATAAGGAATAGGGGATTCAACATCTAAAAAATATAAGTCTCCAACACAAAATCATACATTCGGGGATTTATGTACCCATTGGTGACTATCATTCATGCCAAATGAACCAAATAAGAAAAGAGGTGGAATACATCAGAATAGTATGCTCTTCATTATCGAATGTTTTAATCTCTAGAGTCTTCACAACATGTAATGTCTCAATGTAAAAAATATGATTGAATATTTTCTATAAATAAGGACAATTAAGGTCCTTGTGTATATTATCTTATATAACAAAGTCTCACCATCTACCTCTTAATACAAAAAACATATATTATGAAAAGACAACCTTATATTCCTTAGGATAATTTATGAATTTGAATATCCTCTTCGCCTACTCAATCCAGTCCTCAGATTCATTAGATCCCTTGATACCACAGAAGACTGGTTGTTGCAGCTTTTTAAAACTTATACCATAGTCCACTACATGTCATGGGATCTAGACACCATCTTGACCCAATGTATATATAGATAATATTATAGCTTCAAAAAATGAATGGTCAACTTGAGAATATTTATGTGGAACTTGTATCACAATATCCTCACCCATATTTGTAGGATCTCTTATATGCATAATTTTCTTACAAATAAAAAACAATAATGAATATTTTTTAAAAAAAAAATCCAAAATCATTATATGAATTTCACAAATTCATATAAATTACATAAAACAATGATAAAATAAAAATATATGAAATTTACAAACAGAACTAATCAATTTTAAAAATAGGTCCATTAAAATAAAATTCATTTCTAATTCATTCAAATTACCTCAATATACATGTCTAAAATATGATAAAAAATTGACTACACATTGTAAATTGTGTGCAAACATGGATCAAAACTGGCTCGGAACCCTACCACACATATATCCCAAATTTTAGAAGTCATCAATCCTATCTACCCAAGGCATATAACCAATCTCAAGAAGTGCTAACACATATCAAAATGAATATCCCTCTAATATCATTTTGTAATGAACCATCTTGGGTCAACTAGAGAAGACACCCCATACATAAAACCCTAGTGGTTTAGTGAAACATGTTAATGGAAAAGTTATAATATATAAGAAAACCATACAAAACAACTCGGTAAAACATGAAAGAAAAAAATATACCAATGATCAATATTTTCAAAGAAAAAATGTCGGAAAAAAATGTATTAGAAGACTACACCACAAGTCTCCTTATGGCCAACCATCACCACCATTCCAACCATCTATGATGGAAAAATTGAAAAGATAATCTAACATGCTCTAATAAACTCTACCCTTTACATGGATCCTAAAAAATGACATATACTACTGCCCAAAGGAAAAAGTAGGGTGTGAGCGTCGATCCTAGTATAATTCCACAAAAAAGGTGATAAAATGTATATTATCTAGAATGTTGTAGTTCTAAATTAAAATAATAAAATTTTAGAAATATTTTTCATAAATAAATACCATTTTTAAACCATCCATGGTTTTTAAAAAAATCCAATAATATTTTTAATACAAGGAATATGAACATTTATGTGATTAATCAGGAGAGAATAAGAAGTAAAATCCTTGAATATGAATAAGTTAAACACATAATAAAATAACCATGACCAATCCATCATGTTAAAGAATGTGAGATAATAAACTTGGTCAATCCATAATGTGAAATAATGTGAGAAAATAACCATAACCAATAAATCTTGTGAATAATATAATCATAAATGAAAAATAACACCATTTGGGTCTAACCTATCATTATATATAATAGATTTGAAAATAATGATCAGGTCTAGGAATGTGATGGATTCAAATTGTATTACCACTAGTGGATTTAAAAACACACTAATCTGTATGAAACCCACAAGTGTCATTATACACACTATGAGTGAAATGCTTATTCCTAAGAAACCAATGATTACCCCATATTGTTTATTTCTCCAAAACAATTTAAAATCCCATGCTCATAATTTATAAAACATTATATCTATAAATAATATCTTCATCAATTCATAAAATCCCATTATTAAACAAAATCCACCATTAACGTATTTTATCAAACACTGTGTGATCAAGAACTTTTTTAAAATCATGAACCAATTAAGAACATGATTTCATTCCAAAAAATTCCAGTTTAAGCACCAATAAATTATTATAAATAAATAAAATAATGTAATTTATAATTATAATATGAAATTAAAGTATTTATCCCTTTTTATAGAAAAACCTACCACATCAATAGAGGTAGATATTACCTCCTTTAAAAATGATGACCTTGGAAGAGTAGATCCGGACCTCACAATACTAGATCCATAAGGAACACTAAAAATATCCAAAAACCCCTTAGATATGAAATATATTTTATATAAAATTTCCAATGAGACAAGGGGAGGATAGATCTTACAATTATCTAAGAAAGGATGATAAAACCACATAAATACTAGAACATACCTTTATAAATCATTCAAGAACAAATTTAAAATCACTATAAATCCCAAGGGAGAAGTCTCTAGATTGATCGGGTGGGATTAGGTCAATACTTTTTGAGTTTTGGGTATTAGGTATAAAAAACATCTAGGGTAAACTGGAAAGACCCATATTTTTACGGGTTTGGAGTGTCACACATGGTTAAGCCATAGATTTAGAAAACTATATGCTAACCTTGTGTGGCTACTATCTTCTTAAAAATTAAATATTCACAGTCTCATAGGAAAAGCCACAGAGTTTGGTAAAACCCTAAAACCCCATTTTATATAAACACATGGAACCCACATGGTTCATTTAACAATTCTGAAATCATGAAAAATATACACTATTAAAACAAAAAAACCATACCCCAGGGTTTTCTCAATATTAATACTAATAATTTTCTAAACATTCACTTTATCTTTCACCTCAATACCCTCTAATTAGGACCTTAATTCCCATTAAACCTCTAGAATGAATTTAAATGCAACCCAATATTGTATTAAAATTTACAAAATATCTAGTGGCCTCTAAAAAACATATAGATATATCATATAAAATAACCTTCTTTATTGACATGGGATTAGAAATATTTCAACAGGAATGCTCAGATACTTAGTTAGTGGTGGCTATATGAGATTTCAATGAAAGATCAAATGTGAATATAATATAGACGTGTGAGTGTCTGATCCTAATAAATCTAAATAATATGTCCTAAATAAATTAAAAATATATAATAGTTTATAAAGAATGAATCCTAATGTATGGAAGTTAACATAAAATTTGAATTATATTATAATAATGTGGAATAAAGAGAGATTATCATTATCCAATAGTAAAAAAATTATGAATTCATCATAATCATAATATTAGAAAACCATTTCTTATAATATCTTCTTTACTCAAGAGCCACACACTGGTGTCCCGAGAATGTTGGTCGCATGATCTCATTAGTGCCACCTTGTACACCAGATGATAATGATTCAAAGAGAGGATCGAATATTGATATCATGGGGACACTACACCATCATTATCAAAGCAGAACATTATAATAAATTAATAACCAATATACAAAGGATAATAAACAATAACTAGATAGTTATTATAACCAATTATTATAGTATCACATGATGAACCAAAATAGGAAAACAATATCTAAACAATATAAGTATATTTTTCATGAAAATATCCTAAAATCATGTCCAGTTCCCTCATCCATGCTCCATCGAAAATAATCTATATAATATAGGGTTATTGTCCTTATAATATTTTGCAAACATGAAGTTTGTTGGGGTACCTAACAGGAATCCTGAGTAGGTTGTTAGTACATCTCAGTAGGCCACCACCAAGGGTGTCAATAATAAAATCATGTCTATAACAGTGTATGAAATTTTGTAAAGAATAATATACAATAAACAAAGTAAACAGTTATCACATTTCATTATTCTTTTATTAAATACATAAAATTCCTGGACTCACGATTACACCTAAATCATTTATACCATCTTTGGCCCATTCCAAATTTTGAACCATATAACATAGGGAATAAAAATTAATTATATCTCAGAATTATATCCTTCATTTTAATTCAATCTCATTTCAAGGATACATGTAACACTAGTCTAATGAATATATTATTATCCTAGAAAATCATGGCTAGGACCCCATGGGTTTTTATAAGATCAATCCCTATACAACACCCCATGGGTATTTGGAGCATCAGTCCCTATCCCATATAATAATATTCACATTCATGCATTTCACCCTAGAATGTCATGTCTAGTGCCCCATGGGTATTTGGATCATCAGTCCTTGTCTCACAACCCATTTCTCAATCAATCACATATATCACATATAAATTATATTCATCAGGGTTAATCACCATTAAATTTATATTCAACTATTATCATCATGGTACCCCATTTTAATTTATCTGACAAATCCGGCCTCTTCATTTAAATCACATGAAATAAAATGAAAATCAATAATTAAACCATTTATTAACATTTCATCAAAATATCTATTAACCCTTCATATTTAATCCATCCAACCCTTTAATTAAAATTATAAATCCTTCCCATAATCCTATTAGTTAAAAAAATTCATAATTGAATATATCATTAATACCATAATCCCAATACCACACCAATTTCATAATTTAATTACTTAATTGAACCAATTAATTAATCTATGATTATTCATTTTAAAAACTAATCAATTGAACTTACAAAATTACATATATGCAATTTCATACACTTTATCAAGAGATTGAGTAATGGAATGAATTAAAAAGAAAAAAGTATTACCAAGATTTGATCACACATAAAATATATCTGAAATACAAAAAAAATAACATTTTCTTGGAATTCTTAATAGTTAGAGAGGAGGAAAGAATCTTGGATGAAGAATAAAGTTACACCCATAGAGAACCATTAAAAGTTTATTATTGGTAAATTACTTTTCATGTAATTTAATTATTTATTGAGTAATTATTTTTAGATATTTACGCAGAAAACACCTCTCGTATAGTGGGTATTTATTTATTTTTTTGTTATTAAAAATCATGTAATATTATTACACATCATGTAATATATTCATCTCATGAACTAGTTCATAACGTGCAAACATTCATCACATGTGTTTCGAGAAAATTTTATGTCGTGTAGCCCATTTACACTATGTGTAAATCATCTGTAAACTATTTTCTACCAAAATTAAAGGAAGAGAACCTAAAAAATGATGGAATAATAAAATATCCCCACCTTATAATATATATTCCTCGATCTGTACTCTCAATCATATCTTTGATTACTAGGTAAAAAGGGAAGCACACCATGCCCCAATATCTTCTTCCCTCTCTAATGATTCCACATGAACACCATCATGTTGAAACGATACCTAAACTGTCAGTATGGTCCTTCAATGAAACACATCATCACTATGATGCATAATAAGTGTTAGATTATCCTAATTGGATGCATCATTCTCATGTCCAACATCGTCAAATTAGATAACATGATAAGGGTCAAGGTGATACTACTTCATCTATGACACATGAAAAACATCATTCATATAACTAAACATCTTTTTAAGAGCTAATTGGTATACCCACATCCCGATTCTTTACACAGTCTTAGATGTCCCATGAATCTAAAGCACCAACATGCCCTACCTCTGGATCCTATGGTGACCCAATCTTGGAAACACCCAATGTAACACATGATCTCCCACTAAAAACTCTAGGTGTCTACGAAGTTGATCAGCATAATGTTTCTATATACAATGATCTATATCCATACCTTTTAGATCATACAATCTTACTTTGTTGTCTTTTGTATGAGAAATAGTCCCAAAACATAAAATCACCAACCACTATCCAATATAGAGGTGATCTTCATGTCCTACAATAATGAGCCACATACGGTGACATCTAAATAATTTCCATGTAACTTTTGTTGTAGGGAATATCAATGACTGTTATGTACTTCTAATAAGACCCATAAATATCTAGATTTCATGCTCATACATATCCTCCAAAACTAGTAGAGTAGTTTTTGAATTCTTATTTGGAAGTGGGAGTAAATCTATACTGAAAAAAACTTATGTACCATCCACATTCTGAAGGGCCTGATGGAAGCTCGAAGATAAACATGAGTCATATTCTGAACTATGCTCCATGGAACCTCTTATAGATGGAATATCTCTTGAATTTATAATTCACCCAACAGATCCACCAAGAAAGTCTCCCTAATTGGTATTAAATGTGCTAATTTTGATCGTCGGTCCATAATCCTCCAAATAACATCATTCTTTATAGGTTTCCCTTAGATACTTACATAAAAAATCCATATAATCTCACTGCCATATCAATTATTGAATGGAAAACCATTGTAGTAAACCACCTGGTCATTATGATCAACCTTCAATTGATAACAGTTGTATCATTTTGTCACAAACCCTGATATATCATTTTTCATGCTCGACCTCCTATACTATCAATTTAGGTCATGATACATTTTGGTCAAACCCATATGCACTTACCACTTCAAGGAATGATAATCATGGATCTTATCATTCAAAATACTCATAGGCACAACAACATGGTCTCATCTATAGTCCTATCTGAATGTAATAACCCACCTCCAACGATTTCCCATAATTCCAAAAACAGTTGATCCTCATAATTCATCTCCATGATCAAGATTAAATGTGTATATTCAACTGATATTTTGATGAGGGTCATCTACTCCTAGCCCTTCTAAACCATGATATGAATCAATTCCTATGTGGTCATTATCTTTCTCTCAAAACATGACTACTCAACTTCCTAAGTTTGTGTTCTCTTACTCAAAGTGTTAACAACATTGTTTCACTTCCCAAGAATATATTTTAGATAATAAAAAAATAACATCATATAATCAAACCACCATAGCTGCTAGAGATTGAAATCTCATTTAGAATAATTATACTTTAATCTATATTTATCAGTATAAATAATTATATTTTATCTTAATAGATAATTTCATTAACACTTAAAATAATAAACCAATGCAACTAACTCAATGTAATGTGTTGGGTAGTATTGTTCATGTATCCTCAACTATTGTGACCCATAGGCCACAAATAAATTCCCATATATGAAAACTTTTCCATTTATGTTCCCTGATTCATCATAAATCATTGTATACTCCTCCAATGGATTACATAGGATGAAATATGCTTCAATAGTCAAAGGATTCATTAGCTTGTAAAAAGAATTCTTATATGCTTCAGACCATTAAAACATAACTATCTTCTTGGTCAATCTGAAAAGGGGTATTGAAAAGAGAAAAAATTAATAGTTAAACCTCCGATAGAATCCCACTAAACCCAAAAAAATATAGATATCAAATATATTCATGGGATGATCCAAAGAAACCAATTCATGCATCTTCTATGGGTATATCGACACACCTTCATGCGAGTGGATGTACACCATCAAATGTAACCGATCAATACAAAATTGAAACTTATATAGCTGGTTGTTTTGTCATTTCTCCTTCAGTGTACTCAGGATGATGTAAATATATTGGGAATTATAATACCAATTCGTTTAATGATCCAAGATGTGATCTACAAAAAACATCTACAAAATGATCTAGGTATGGGTTGAAGATTTAGTTCATCAAGGCCATAAACTCTTTAAGATAATTTTCCAGCCCAAACAACATCACAATAAGCTCATATAGGCCATACCTATTTATAAAAGTTGTCAGTGTTTTATTATATGGTTGAAATCTGAGCTGATGATGCCCTGATCTGAATTATATCTTGGAGAAAACATAAGCTCCTCTAAAATATCCCAATATATTTTTGATACACATAAGAGGATTCAATTTCATCACCATCCTCTTATTCAACATTCCGTAATTGACACATATATGTATGGATCTATTAGCCTTCTTAGAAAAAAAGACTTGAGATCCCCAAGGTGGTGTACTTGGATGGATAAATCCCATATCAATAATTTATTCTATATGAGTCTTAATCTATTCATAATAGGTTGGTTACATTAAATAAGGTTTAATATAAACTGTTTGATCCCTATTTATGATCTCAATTGTAAACTCTGCATCTATCTCAGATGGTATCCCCATGATGTCTTTATGAAAAACATTCTATAACCCATATACTATGTGTGGAAATACATTATGCTTAAAACCACAATCATCCAACAAAAGTACATGAAAAATGGGTTTTGTTCTCCCCCATATACTGATAGACTATCCATACATACCCCTCTTTAAAATCACACTCTCCATGATGAACATAATTGTTAAACTTGGGTGACAAATATTTAACCCACCTATGGTAAAAATAAACATGGGATCAGTATGATACTAACTAGTCCATACAAAAAACATGTCAAATTTTGAAATTTCAAGTATGTAAAGATCCTATCAAAAAATAATCTCCCCTACCTTGATAGAACATCCCTTGCATAAGGAAAAGTCTATCAATTGTAGTTCCAATAGTGTAACGATAATCATAAATCCACCCAAAACTACACTGACAAACTCAATCCATTCACAATATTAAATTCTATAAAATAATAAGAGGCCACATTATCAAATAAGGCACTACATTCCTAGAAAACCCAAATTAGTTATTATGATTGTTGATGGTACATGATTTCTATCCACAAGTGTATGCTGAAATGAATGTAATTATCCTTCCCTTCTTCCCTATATTGTAGTATGAGACCCCTAAGATGAACCACTATATTGTTATGGGTTCCATTTCCATAATTACCATGTCCACTACCTTGACCACCAAGGCTAATAAAACTCCAACTTCTAAACTAATATGGGTTAGAAGACCCTCATCTAGTTCCTTGATTATTCATTGATCCTTTATTATTACCCACATATCGTGGGCTCTTATAGAACTATTTTAGATTCCCCATCATGTAGCAAGCTTGAAACTCTACCAGTATTTGGGGTCATTGTCTAATAATGTGACTCGTTCTGCACTTTACATTCACTAATATGGTTAACATTATCTTATGATACTTCTTTCTCTTTGAATACATATCACCTATTCATTCAATAAAAACAACATTTCCTTCACTAGAAGCCTCCTTTAGGATACCCACAGATATAAGAGATGCATTCACCACTTCTAAAAACTTATTAATCCTAAATATGTTAACCTGGGATAGAATCTTCCATATAATCAAAACCTATTCTCTCTTCACTTTAGTTGCCTCTTATACTTCAAATAATGGAAGAAAGTGATGAAAAATAATTAATTAACTATAATAGTCTATCATAGTCATACTCCCTTGATTCATCCTCATGAAGTCA